>JAFMOC010000073.1:7500-10000 GCA_019802505.1 Corydoras sp. C115
AATGAATATGTATATGTGTATGTATGTACTGTATGTGTATGTATGTATGTATGCATGTATATATAGGTGTATGTGCATATATATATATGTATATACAGTATATGTATGTATGAATAAATGGGCATGTGTGTATGTATGTATATATGTATGTGTGTGTGTGTATATGTGTGTATGTATCCGTATATGTATGTATACATGTATGTATATATAGGTGTATGTGTGTATATGTATGTTTGTATGTGTGTGTACGTATATATGTGAATGTGTATATGTAGGAATGAATGAATGTGTATGTATGTGTATATATATATGGATGCATGTATGTATGTATGTATGTATGAGTGAATATGTATATGTGTATGTATGTACTGTATGTGTATGTATGTATACATACATACACACATATATACACATATATACACACACATATACATATATATATATATATATATATATACACACACACACACACACACACACACACATACACATACACCTATATATACATACATACACATATACAGTATGTATGTATGATATGGAACGTTCCAAATCAAATCGAATCGTTTGTATATGTTATATTACGTCTGCTCCATTAAGCAGTCCTGCCCACTGCTACCCAAAATCTGCGTTTGGCACATTCCGGTGCTAAATTGCTGCAAGTAAGGATACTGGAAGCGTCTCCAGAGGGTCCATTTAAACCCACTTTACACTAATTAAGCATGCAATAGTGTGCTATTCCAAAAATATTCCATTCAATCATTTAATTAGGGTGCCATCATCAGATCTGCATTAACACGGTCATCACGCATCAGTGTGAACATAGAACGTAGTGAACCACTAGTTTAAAAAATATTGTTTATATTTAAAGGGAACAATACACATACTAAGGGAACAGGAATGTTAGGAAATAGAAATGAACACAAGAACATCAGAACCGAAATGAGTAAATAAATATATATAGTAATAATAGTTAAATAATTCATTCATTCATTCATTATCTCCCGCTTTATCCTCTACTAGGGCCGCGGTGGGGTTCCCCATGCCCATCCAGGGGAGAACGTCTCGGGCGCTGGGCAGATAGACCCAGGACAGGGTGCCAATCCATCGCCAGGCACACACTCACCCACACAGACACACTCTATATGGGGCAATTTTTATTTTTAGAATTCAATTGACTTAATCCATGTTTTTGGACTGTGGGAGGAAACCGGAGAACCCGGAGGAAAACCACGCGGACACGGGGAGAACATGGAAACTCCACCCAGATGGGGATTCGAACCGGGAATCCCTAGTGCTGAGAGGCGAACGTGCCAACCACTAAGCCACCGTGCCATAGTTAAATAAACAACAAAAATAATAATAACAAACTGATAAATAAGTAAAAATAATATTAACCTCAGCACATTCGCCTCTCAGTGCTGGGGCTTTAGGTTCGAATCCCAGTCTGGGTGGAGTTTGCATGTTCTTCCCCTGTCCCTGTGGGTTTCCCCCGGGTTCTTACACATACATACATTATGGCAAATGTTTTTACGTACTTGCAATTGATTTCTATTTGGCCAAGATCAAGTTACATTTTTTTATACAGCACCCGTGGCAGGAGCATGGAGGAGGTGAAAGTGAAGGGCGATGGTAACTACAGGTAATTAATGCATCTCCCAGTTCCCCTAATGATCATGTGCAGCCTTTATAATCTGGGGGTGACATGCAGCTTGGAAAAAGTGACAGGAACATTGTCTGATAATATATGTGTATAATTTATTCTCTTAATAAAGCCCGTTCCTGCTCTCCGGTTCTCATTGTGTCCATCCATGTGACATTTGGTCTTTGGAGCTCGTGTTTGCAAAGCAGCTTTACAGTTTTTGAAGCATAAACTCTCAAAGAGCAGGCGACGACAGACTTTCTCCTCCGTACCCTCAAAAATAAAGTCATCCACAAAAGTACAGCCATCCATCCTTCCATCCATCCATTATGTTCGCTTTAACCTATAGGGTCGCGAGAGGGTTCCCCATGCCCATCCAGGGGAGAACGTTTCGGGCACTGGACAGATACACCCAGGACAGGACGCCAATCCATCACTGGAGCACACACTCACTCACACAGACACACTCTATATGGGGCAATTGGGAGAATTTAATTGACGGCACGGTGTCTTAGTGGTTAGCACGTTCGCCTCTCAGCACTAGGGATTCCCGGTTCGAATCCCGGGAATTTCCATGTTTTCCCCGTGTCTGCGTGGGTTTCCTCCGGGTTCTCCGGTTTCCTCCCACAGTCCAAAAACATGGATCAAGTCAACTGAATTCTTAAAATTGCCCCATATGTCTGTGTGAGTGAGTGTGCGCCCAGCGATGGATTGGCGCCCTGTCCTGGGTCTATCTGCCCAGCGCCTGAGACGTTCTCCCCTGGATGGGCATGGGGAACCCCACCGCGACCCTAATAGAGGATAAAGCGGGAGATAATGAATGAATGAATAAATGAATGAATGAATAATTGACCTTGA
>JAFMOC010000073.1:15000-85000 GCA_019802505.1 Corydoras sp. C115
GGTGGTTTGGTGGGGAGCACGTTTAACAAATTATTGTTTTCATTGTTTTGCTTTACTCCCACAGTCCAAAAACATGGATTCAAAGTAAATTGGCTGCTCTAAATTACCCCTAGCTAAATTGCCCCTATATAGTCTATGTAAGTGAGTGTGTGCCCAGCGATGGACTAGCACCCTGTCCTGGGTGTATCTGCCCAGTGCCTAATACAAGTGCCTCCTGGTGGGTGGGCTGGCGGGCGAGCACCCCCCCCCCACAGTGACCCTAGTATATGATAAAGCAGAAAAGAATAAGCTGAGATGAGATTTCACTTTTTTACATTGCGAGAACTGCAAAGTGCCCACAACAACATGAGGTCCCCACAGTGTAAGTGTGTTAACTCAAATACTACAAATACGTCTTAAATACTACCGCGATTCTGTTTGGTACTCAAGTCCCAAAGAAAAAAAAAACAACTTTAATAGCAGCTTTAAAAATCACATCACTACTAAAGGGACCACTGAGGGTCCCTTTATTTCAAAGACAATAAAAAAACCTTGTCTTATTATTGTGGCCATGCTGTTGGCATTTCAGATCAAAGTACTCACCAGTTTGAAGGTCAACACTTTATAGGTAACAGGGTCTTCCACAATTTTCCGAAGGTTAGCAGCAACTACAATATGTACAGCATAACAAAGACACGGCTTAATAATCCAATCCGAAAGTAAATGAGATTTTGGAAAAAAATTTATTTTATAAATAAAGTATATATGAAGCACCATGGCCTTACCAACAATAACATCATGCCCATCAACCAGCCCGGCAGAAAAGAGCTCCTGAGACACACCATCAGCCGTATCTGAATGAACACACAACAGCACAAGATGATATGATGAAAGGCAACAGACATACTTGTTTACCTTTCTTACACTGAATGACAATCCGAACAGTTTCGACCCAACAAACCTAAAATATTAAATTACTGCCAGTCACCCAGCTGTTTATTTGCTTCCCCAAAATCCCCTCCCCAACCTCCCCACGGTGTAGTTTCTTATCACCAGTAATTAATTCGAGAACACTTGTGTTTATGTTCCTAATAAAGTTTTTGGTATTCGCAGAGTTACAATGTACATTCATATAATTGAAAACACATGAGAACACAATGTTCCTACACGAAGATTCGCCAATAACAGAAATGTCAGAGGACTTCAGATTATTTCTCATTTCTCTGTCACAATACACCCCCCCCCCACACACACACACACACACAAACACACATACAGTAAGCTGCCAGATATGCCAGCCATTTTAAGTATTTGTACTGACCATGACCATAGATGTGCCAGTACCGTCATACTAACATATTCATAGCTGCTCTCACCTCGGCCTGGAGTGAATTCAAATCGGATGTCATTCAACTCTTTCTTCGAGTTCCTAAGAGAAATAAAGAGACAACGCACAGAGTAAGAAACAGAGCCACATGTCGGCCTCGGCGTTAGGAACCTGCAATAGAGTTTTGACTGTGTGGTAAATAGAATTATAATAAAAAAATTAACATATCGAAAGGCAAACCAACACAATCTTATAAATAAATGCATTGATGACACCTGATGTTTGAATATACAGCTGTGTAGCATTTACATGGCGAGTATCTTCATAAAGCACAGATCAGCAATCAGATCAGAGTAATATGTTGTACAATAAATCTAACGATGATCAATTACATAATGCAGGACCCGTGAGCGTCGCTGGGCAGCCGGCTGCATGACCGTAATAAAACAACCCAAAGGGCTTTTCATCACATCCCTCAGCAGCAGCAGCAGGTTTATGGAGCTGCAGTGAGAGTTGCTTCACACTATTGCATTCCAGCAGGTCACCAGCATCAGATATCCATGTGAGGATACAGACAAGTCACCTCGAAACACTGAATTACTCTATTTACCATTTGATTTGGGGGGGGAAAAACCCTGTTCTATTAAAGTGAAATTTGAAACAAAAATAAGATATAAAATAAAATCTAAATACGATATTGATATGTAAATATAATATATATATATATATATATATATATATATATATATATATATATATATATATATATATATATATATTTAGAGTTGTATATTGTATAATACAGAATATACAACTATCTATCTATATATATCTATATCTATATATATATAATAATCCATCCATCCATTATCTTCTGCTTTATCCTCTGTTAGGGTCATGGGGGGGGTTCCCCATGCCCATCCAGGGCAGAACGTTTCAGGCGCTGGGCAGATACACCCAGGACAGGTTGCCAATCCATCGCTGGGCACACGCTCACTCACACAGACACACTCTATAATGGGGCAATTTGGAGAATTCTATTGTCTTGATCCATGTTTTTGTACTGTGGGAGGAAACCGGAGAACCCGGAGAAAATCCACACGGACACGGGGAGAACATGGAAACTCCACCCAGATTGGGATTCGAACTGGGAATCCCTAGTGCTGAGAGGAGAACATGCTATATATATATATATATAAATAAATGTTGTATAAAATGAAATAGATATAAATATAGCACCATACAAGAATACAATAAGTATGAATACCTTGGGGGGGAATGATAATTCCATGCAGAACATCAATGCCTGACCTTTAGAGCATCATTAATTTTGCCAAAAAGTCCAGATTCACCAAACAGAAGCGGGGAGGCACAGTGTGAGGTCCGGACCCAGCAACAGTTTGGAAATGGACTGTGAGATCCAGTACAGAAACATTAATTCATTCATTATCTCCCGTTTTATCCTCTATTAGGGTCGCGGTGGGGTTCCCCATGCCCATCCAGGGGAGAACATCTCGGGCGCTGGGCAGATAGACCCAGGACAGGGCGCCAATCCATCGCTGGGCACACACTCACTCAGACAGACACACTCTATATGGGGCAATTTTTGAGAATTCAATTGACTTGATCCATGTTTTTGGACTGTGGGAGGAAACCGGAGAACCCGGAGGAAACCCACGCAGACACGGGGAGAACATGGAAACTCCACCCAGATGGGGATTCGAACCGGGAATCCCTAGCGCTGAGAGGCGAACGTGCTAACCACTAAGCCACCGTGCCGCCCAGTACAGAAACAGTCATACATATTTACACTGCCTGCCAAACAAATTTTTTAAATCACATTTCCACACTTCCATTTTGCTCCATTTATTGTCCATGTTCTCAGTCCCACTTCCTGTAAAGACGGACTTTGTAGTTCCACAATTCCACTTTTGTAGTCCATCTGTTTGGGGACTGCAGTACATACTGTGTACTCCGTTCTAATGCTTAGGACCAGAATAGTAGCATCACAGAGCAGGAATTATTGGGTGGGTGCGTTATTCCTATCCCAGCAGTGTCACTGAGGTGGAGAAATGAGTAAACCCCCCCCCCCCCCCCCCCCCCCCCCCCCCCCCACAACATCAGTGTCACTGCATGATGGACAATAAACGATCCACCACCCAAATAATACCTGTTCTGTGATGGTCCTGACCAACAGAGAACCAACAGGGGACTAACGACAACAAAGAACACAGATGGACTACAGTCTGTAACTGTGAAACTACAAAGTCCATCTATATGGTAAGTGGAGGACAATAGACAATGGAGCAAGAAGGGGTGTGTCCAAACTTTTGCTGATACTGTACATACAGTTTGGACAGCCTTAACCATGCATGACGGTTTTAATCATGATTAAGGTCAGGATCAGTGAGGGACATCCAAAAAGCTTCAGTTTGTCTCCTCGTGTCCCACTGTGAATGTTGAAGGTGTGTGTTGGATCATTAGTCTGATGTAGATCCTCGTTGCTTTCAGCATCAGCTTCTTAACAGATGATTTAACATTTGCTTCCAGGACCGGTATTCTGTGGAATCCATTATGTCCTCCACCAGTGGAACACCGACAACGCCACAGCAGGAACGTAACCCCAAAGCCTGAGAAATTCCCCCCTCAAGCTTCCCAGTTGGCAGGGTGTGTTTTTTTCTTTATCTTTTCTTAATAAAATACATTTCCTTTTGCTGTTTGTGGCCAAACGTTTTTTTTTTAAAGGCACATTTGCTGTTTGTGGAGGTCCTGTATCACACATCATGTTCTAGATTATATGATGTTATATGATGGGGTGTGGGCGGCACGGTGGCTTAGTGGTTAGCACGTTCGCCTCTCAGCGCTAGGGATTCCCGGTTCGAATCCCCATCTGGGTGGAGTTTCCATGTTCTCCCCGTGTCCGCGTGGGTTTCCTCCGGGTTCTCCGGTTTCCTCCCACAGTCCAAAAACATGGATCAAGTTAATCGAGTTCTCTAAATTGCCCCATATAGAGTGTGTCTGTGTGAGTGAGTGTGTACCCAGCGATGGACTGGCGCCCTGTCCTGGGTCTATCTGCCCAGCGCCCGAGACGTTCTCCCCTGGATGGGCATGGGGAACCCCACCACGACCCAAATAGAGGATAAAGCGGGAGATAATGAATGAATGAATGAATGAATGATGGGGTGTTTATCATTACAGTAAGTTCATGAAAGTTAGAAAAGCAATAAGGTATTGGTTTTATTAGGATACTTTCTTGTTAATTACCATGAGATTTATATGCAAGTTTGTCTTTTAACTAAATGTCAAGGTACCGTCTAGATCCCCTCTCAGTGCTTCGTATAGTCTGGAGAGTACGATTGACGGCATTAAAATCAATATTTGAAGATTCTCCCGATCTGGAGAAGAGCGTGAGTTTTCATTTCTTCGCATTTATAAATAGTTTACACTTCAGCAGACTGTCTGCTAGATGCAAAATGATTACAGGGTGATTCTTTAGTTTTGCTTAATCTGCAACAGTATAAAATGTTCATCCTTATACAGGATTTAAGGAAACAAGATTATAAATATGTATCAAATAAAAACGGACCCAGGATTAAGCCTTGTGGGACATTGTTCAGCGGAAGCTGTGTTTTCTGAAAGCAGGAAAAGGGTTCCATAAACAGGAGAACTTAAAGTTTAAGAATAGAGACATAACTCATTCTCATTAAGGGTCGAAACTACTCTAGAGCCTTTGCAGTACTTACATTGTACAGTTCACACTACGAATTGCACAATTTATCTTTTATTATTTATGATTGCAAGGAAATTGGCCCAAAATGCACAACAATGTATGATACGTTATCAAACTAACGGCTAAAACATGTAACGTATTTAGCACTGTACGATTTGAGGTCGTTAATAATTCAATATTTGAGAATCATTTGGAATTTAAGGTTGAGATTCCTCTGAATCCATCCATCCATTATCTTCCGCTTTATCCTCTATTAGGGTCGCGGGGGAGGGTTCCCCATGCCCATCCAGGGGAGAACGCATCGGGCGCTGGGCAGATACACCCAGGACAGGACGCCAATCCATTGCTGGGCACACACTCACTCACACAGACACACTCTATATGGGGCAATTTGGAGAATTCAGTTGACCTTGATTCATGTTTTTGGACTGTGGGAGGAAACCGGAGAACCCGGAGGAAACCCACGGGGACACGGGGAGAACATGGAAACTCCACCCAGATTGGGATTCGAACCGGGAATCCCTAGTGCTGAGAGGAGAACGTGTTAACCACTAAGCCACTGTGCCGCCCTCCTCTGGGGGGAATAAAAAAAAATTATTAATTAATTATAATAAAAAAAAAATAAAAAATAAAAAACTTTCCTCATGTTAAAAACTAAGTTGTCAACTACAGACTTAATTTGAAATCTTTGCAGTGGATGCGTTTAGGGACGAAATACTTCACTGTTCTGTAATAAAAAATTTCCCCTCCAGCTGTGTTTACGGAATCAGAACAGGTTGATTCAGTCGAGTGACATTTGCATTAGCTTCATTTCCTCAGATCCCTCATTACACTGACGCCACTTACTGCAGATCTCATTCGGAGCTTTAAAATATCTTTCACCAACCTCCCACATCCAGCTCTCCAGTGACAGCCCAGAAAAGCAGATTTGAAACCGGACATTCATGCCCCCGATGGAATGAAGCCACGACTGCGATGCACTCGGGGCTACGGCAGACCGACGTGGGCCGCAAGTAAAGCTCCCGATCCAAATGTGTGCGCTAGGATTTCATATTTGTTTACTACCACTCTCACAGCACATCAGCTACTCAGCTGACAAGCAGCCATCTGTAGGAGCGTGATGTGAAAGTCTCAGCCACGAAGGAAGGGATAAAGTGTGAAGGGCTCCTTATCTGGGGACGAGAAAGAGAAGGCTGCGTGGCCTCCTCACCCGTCACAGGCATAATCTGACCTGCAGACCCTAAACCTTCCATCTCAATCTGCCTGGAGGAAGACAAAAAACAAAAAAAACACTGGGCAGCGACAGATAGGGAAAAAAAAGAAAAGAGAAAAGAAGAGATTAACGCTTAGCCAGAAAACTAGGATTGAGGGATTAACAGCGTGGAAGTGAAGCTCCGAAAAAGGTATTAGAGCCAAGTGATTCGAGAGATTTAAATAATATGCAAATCGACGACTTTTAAAGGAAGGGGGGGGGCGCTATGGATTCCCGGTTCAGATCCCAATCTGGGTGGAGCTTCCATGTTCTCCCCGTGTCCGCGTGGGTTTCCTCCAGGTTCTCCGGTTTCCTCCCACAGAACTTAAATTAAAATTTTAAAGTAGAAAATGAGATAAAAATACAGTATATAGATATGTAAAATATAATAGAATATACTATATTATATATACTACGGCGGCACGGTGGCTTAGTGGTTGGCACGTTCGCCTCTCAGCTCTAGGGATTCCCGGTTCGAATCCCCACCTGGGTGGAGCTTCCATGTTCTCCCCGTGTCCGCGTGGGTTTCCTCCGGGTTCTCCGGTTTCCTCCCACAGTCTAAAAACACAAATCAAGTCAATTGAATTCTCCAAATTGCCTCATATAGAGTGTGTCTGTGTGTGTGTGTGTCCAGCGATGGATTGGTGTCCTGTCCTGGGTGTGTCCGCCCAGCGCCCGAGACGTTCTCCCCTGGATGGGCCCCCCAATGTGCCAAGTGGTTTACCCATAGATAACCTAACCATAACTATAACTATAACTATAACTATACAACCTGATATCATTTTAAGGGCGGCACGGTGGTTTGGTGGGGAGCACTTTTAAAAACTTTTTGTTTTCGTTCTCTAGGTTCTCCAGTTTCCTCCCACAGCCCAAAAACATGGATTTAAAGTAAAGTGGCTGCTCTAAATTACCCCGAGCTAAATATAGTCTGTGTGAGTGAGTGTGTGCCCAGCGATAGATTGGCGCCCTGTCCTGGGTGTATCTGCCCAGTGCCCGAAACGTTTTTCCCAGGATGGGCATGGGGAACCCCCTCCCCGTGACCCTAGTAGAGGATATAGCGGAAGATAATGGATGGATGACTTCAGAACTCCAGATGTTCAGGGTAGACACGCCATCAACACCGAGCCTCAGATAAGAACGTTATAAATATCCCCTCGATGTTTGTACAATGGCAGGTTGTTATTTTTCTTTTTCTCTGGAAACTGTAACATGAGAAAACAACGCTGAGCAGCTCACACAATCTCATTATTTCTTTCCGAGAAGCAGGAAAAACTTCATTTGATAATTTCAGCACAATTAATTGTTTCTTCCTCTAGTGCACTTTGCGTTTTTTTTTCCTCCCAAAGAGCAGAAAGTAATCAGTGTTACGGCAGCTTTACAACCTCCCAGAGTGCAGCAATTCTTCAGCTTTAATTGAAGAACTTGAAGGCGAGTTTTGCTCAGCACCACTTCTCTAAAGAAATGGGATTGGATGAAAAAAGTAGAACAGCATTTAGAACACTTAATGATCATCTTCTTAATTAAGATTACCACCAATAATAATAATTGTAAATAGAATGTAATATACTATCAGATCTCCAATCAGCACCTCCTTCAGCACCCCACTAATCACTAACAATCCTGACAACCTCTAAATCCAGTTTGCAGGAACCCAACTCATTATCTTCCCTTTAATCCTATACTGGGGCTAGGGTCGTGGGAGTGGGACCCCATGCCCACTCAGGGGAGAATGTTTCAGGCGCTGGGCAGATACACCCAGAGGCACACTATGTAGGGGTAGTTTAGAGCAGCCAATTCACCTTGAATCAATGTTTTTTTAACTGGAGAACCCGGGGGGAAACTCCACCTAAACTCGGATTTGAAACAAACTTCACTGGTTAGCAATAACTGTGTGCAATGTCCTAATTAAGAAAACATGTGCAATAATATAATAAATTGAAAGTTTTTTATTTATTTATTTATTTTTATTGTATATTTTTTTATGGAATTTTTATTTTTTTATTTAATTTCTTTTTTTTTTTTTTTAAGCTTGTAAAATATGCTTATCATTATTACCATCCAGGGGAGAACATGGAGAACATTTCAGGTGCTGGGCAGATACACCCAGGACAGGACGGCAATCCATCACTGGGTACACTCACTCACAGACACACACACACACCATATAGGGGCAATTTAGAGCATTTAATTAATCTTGAATCCATGTTGGCGGCACGGTGGCTTAGTGGTTAGCACGTTCGCCTCTCAGCGCTAGGGATTCCCGGTTCGAATCCCCATCTGGGTGTAGTTTCCATGTTCTCCCCGTGTCCGCGTGGGTTTCCTCCGGGTTCTCCGGTTTCCGCCCACAGTCCAAAAACATGGATCAAGTCAATTGAATTCTCAAAATTGCCCCATATAGCGTGTGTCTGTGTGAGTGATTGTGTGCCCAGCGATGGATCGGCGCGCTGTCCTGGGTCTATCTGCCCAGCGCCCGAGACGTTCTCCCCTGGATGGGCATGGGAAACCCCACCGTGACCCTAATAGAGGATAAAGCGGGAGATAATGAATGAATGAATGAATGAATCCATGTTTTTGGACTGTGGAAGAATACCAAAGGAGTGCAAGGTAGCTCAGTGGTTAGGGTGTTGGGCTATCAATCTGAAGGTTGGGTGTTCAAATCCCAGGTCCACTGAAGTTACCAGTGTGGGTCCTTGAGCAAGACCCTTAACCCTCATTGCTCCAGGGATGTTGTGATTAACTCTGTGCTCATCTTGTAAGTCGCTTTGGATAAAAGCGTCCAATAAATGACCAAATGTAAATGTAAATGTACCAAAGAACCCGGAGGAAACCCATGCGGACACGGGGAGAACATGGAAACTCCACCCAGATTGGGATTCGAACCTGGAAAGTGCTAAGCGCTAAGCCACCATTCCGCCCATAATGAAAGGCTATTTTATTTTATTTTATTTTGGAATATATGGTCTATTAGAACATTAGTTCACATTACAATGCTCTAGACCTCTGGGATATACTACATTAAAAAACTATCACATTTACATAAAACATTGCTTGATTAATGTAAATAGCTCAAATATTTGTTTTGTACCATTAATGTAACAAAACAGGATGTGATTGAGTGTGATGGCTCAGTCATCAGAACGCCAGGGGGTGGGTTGGGGGGGGGGCAGCAGCAGACATTAAAACACCAGCAATAAAAGTGGTATTTGTAAAATCCCAGCTTCTTTATCTTCATCTGGACTGTTCCCAAGATCGGGAAATCAGAATAAATCCCAGCATTCATCAGGTACATCTTTTTCCTATACTTTTATCAGCTCTACTTAGCATAGAAATGCACTTTGTTGTTCTACAGTTAAAGACCGCAGTGCATTCGTCTCTCTACACGCTCGGTCCTCTGTACTTTGTTCTCGAATGGTCTCCAAAGAAGCAGGCAATATTTGGGTGAAGGATGAAGACGGCGTTCAGCACTGCAGTGACACTGATGTGGTGCGGGGAGGGGGTATTAGTGTGTGTTGCACTGCTATGATTTGATTGTAGTGTTTAAACACAGTGTCCACTCACTGTGCATTCTATTGGACGCATCTGCCTGATTGCACCACTTTATAGATGTAGAAGCAGAATGCTGATGGCTGAAAGTTTTGGCTTGTGAATTAACGTTCCTAAAAACGGCTAGTTCCATTCCATAAATCCGATCGGCTGAGCCGATTGTCCAGCCGTGACGTTATTGACCATAATGCGCACCTCTGACCGCTTCACATTCGTATCAATGCACCAGGATAATGCTGAAAGCAAAAGAGATGATGAGTGTAACTGACCACTGAAGGGAATCATCTCCGCATCACACTGCATCCAAACTCCACTGAGCACGTGGAGAGCTCGAAGATTGCGGGAAAAGAAATTTAAATCGGATAACCAATTCACCTTGAATTACTGTTTTTTTTAACTGGAGAACCCGGGGGAAACTCCACCTAAACTCGGATTTGAAACTAACTTCACTGGTTAGCAGTAACTGTGTGCAATGTCCTAATTAAGAAAACATGTGCAATAATATAATAAATTGAAAGTTTTTTATTTTTATGTTTTTTTTTTTATTGTATAATTTTTTTATGGATTTTTTCTTTTTTTTTTTTAAGCTTGTAAAATATGCTTATCATTATTACTGATACCGCTGCAACAACACAAACTTCCACTTCTGGGATAATAAAATACTCATCCATACATTATCTTCCACTTAATCCTCTACTAGGGTTGCGGGGGGGGGGGCCCATCCAGTGGAGAACATTTCAGGTGCTGGGCAGATACACCCAGGACAGGACGGCAATCCATCACTGGGTACACTCACTCTCAGACACACACACACACCATATAGGGGCAATTTAGAGCATTTAATTAATCTTGAATCCATGTTTTTGGACAGTGTTAGAATACCAAAGGAGTGCAAGGTAGCGCAGTGGTTAGGGTGTTGGGCTATCAATCTGAAGGTTGTGGGTTCCCCAGTCCACTGAAGTTACCAATGTGGGTCCTGGATACTGAGCACGTGGAGAGCTCGAAGATTGCGGGAAAAGAAATTGAAATCGGATAACAATAGCATCCATCCATTATCTTCTGCTTCATCCTCTACTAGGGTCGCGGTTGGATTCCCCATGCCCATCCAGGGAAGAACGTTTCGGGTGCTGGGCAGATACACCCAGGACAGGACGCCAATCGATCGCTGGGCACACTCACACTCTATATGGGGCAATTTGGAGAACTCAATTGACCTTGGGCCATGTTTTTGGACTGTGGGAGAAAGCCGGAGAACCCGGAGGAAACCCACACGGACACGGGGAGAACATGGAAACTCCACCCAGATTGGGATTCGAACCGGGAATCCCTAGTGCTGAGAGGAGAACGTGCTAACCACTAAGCCACCTGATAACAATAGGACATATGGCATACCGTATATGGGAATCACACTAATAATTTGCTTTTAAATAAAAACATATTGATGAATAAAACCTAGGTTTTTATCATAGTGTTTTTACAACCATTTTATAATACAATAATCCTTCACAATAATAAATGCTCTCTCGTGCCTTTTCGCTTTAATATTTAATGCCCAAGTCTAGGAGCATCACTTAATAATGATAAAGTCAACTCACAACCAAGTAATGACTTTTTTTTTTTTTAATACACTAATATCATATTAAATTGTGGAAACACTGTTGTGATGTCCTTCAGTGATTTCTAACTTGGGTTCGGTTTTGTTTCTTAGGAGTTTTTTGGGGGAATTACAGAGATCATTAAAATTATTAAAAAAAATTTAAAATAAATAAATAAAAAAAATTCTTCCAGCCGAGGGAGGACTCATGAGGACTTTTTTTTATTAAGCACTATGTTTTTAATACAAAGCTAAATATTATTCATTACTTTTTCATAGCCAGGTCTAACCGCACAGGTCCAAAAAACTAATCATGTTTAAATAACTTGCACTGCTCCATTAATTTTTTTCCCCAATTTTTATTAAGAAAAAAATGCATTTCGAGCTGCCCCTTCGGTACGAGTGGATGAAATAATTTAGCAGGCTTCTTAAACCTCTAAAAGACCAGATGCTTTAATTTGATAAAAAATCAGGTTATTTTAAATGGTATTGCCAGCAGTTCTCCGGTCTATCTGTGTTCCGCTGAATGTAACTGTGTAATCCAACCAACACAACAAAGGAATCAAATGTAAAGTGATTCAGAGTCTGTCTGAATGCAAAACTCAGCTTGCACCTCGATGAACACAAAGAAAAACCCTCACCCAAACATCCTGTATTCTTAAGTTTACAGAAGGCACAGAACCGCCCTCGTCATATTTCTGTAGAAAAGCTGTCAAAGGCAATTGGGCAATCTGGAATGTGAGGAGTAATGGGAACTGACAGAGCTTAGCGAATCCCATTGAGCATGGTCTGAATGGCTTTTCCAGTGGGAACACTTTTGGGGAAAGTGAAGCAATTTTTATGTCTTTGTGAGGGAATATAAACAAAGCAAATGTATCTTACAGCAATCATTACAAAGCCTGAGAGGCAACTCCAGATTAAAGAGGGATCTAAGCCCGAGCTCACATTAAAAGCCAGTGGTTGTATGTTGGTGGTGTCAGCCTTGTTCACGTGTGCCGCCAGTTAACGTCCAGCTCTCAGGACAGCCGGCTTTTTCCTGCTCTGACGCACCTGATTTAACTTTGCACAAGTGCTTTTTAATGAGCTGAAGCTTAGGCACACATTAGAAGCCCAACCTGATGACTGAAGCAAAACAGATTACACATGGAGCTTTATTTCTCTTCCTTTTAACTGTTTAATAGTCACCACACTCTTTAACATACACCATCTCTGAATGTGGGTTCTGATCTACTCCTCTGTTTCTTTGCTTTGATCCGAACCCAAATCTACAAGCAGGTTCCTTCAGCCCTGAGGGTTCTTTACAGATTCACATTGGTATTTAGATCCAATTCATAGGGATGTTGGGAATGGATCCCAAGCGCCAAAAGTACTGAAGTAAAGAGGATTGGGACACCTTTAGAAGTCTGGAATGAAAGGCAGTGCAGGGGGGAAGACCAACCTTTCACAATTAATGTTTTAATTAAAAAAAAAAATAATAATTATTATAAATGATTATTATTTGAGGCGGGCGGCATGGTGGCTTTAGTGGTTAGCACGTTCTCCTCTCAGCACTAGGATTCCCGGTTCGAATCCCCATCTGGGTGGGGTTTCCATGTTCTCCCCGTGTCCGCGTGGGTTTCCTCTGGGTTCTCCAGTTTCCTCCCACAGTCCAAAAACATGGATCAAGTCAATGGAGTTCTCCAAATTGCCCCATATAAAGTGCCCCATATTAGTGCATACTGCACTAATTTTACTAATTCCCAGTCGAATCCCAATCTGGGTGGGGTTTCCATGTTCTCCCCGTGTCCGCGTGGGTTTCCTCTGGGTTCTCCAGTTTCCTCCCACAGTCCAAAAACATGGATCAAGTCAATTGAGTTCTCCAAATTGCCCCATATAAAGTGCCCCATATTAGTGCATACTGCACTAATTTTACTAATTCCCAGTCGAATCCCAATCTGGGTGGAGTTTCCATGTTCTCCCCGTGTCCACGTGGGTTTCCTCTGGGTTCTCCAGTTTCCTACCACAATCCAAAAACATGGATCAAGTCAATTGAGTTTTCCAAATTGCCCCATATAGAGTGTGTCTGTGTGAGTGAGTGTGTGTGCCCAGCGATCGATTGGCGCCCTGTCCTGGGTGTATCTGCCCAGCGCCCGAAACGTTCCCCCCTGGATGGGCATGGGGAACCCCCCTTGCGACCCTAGTAGAGGATAAAGCGGAAGATAATGGATGGATGGATGGAATCCTTTACTGCACATTGCTTGGAAATGCGACCCATATGGAACCTATCATTTCCAAATACACCGCCATGAAACTCTAATCCGCATACGTCTAACCACGCTCAAATTCCAAAACCAGACAGATGTGCACTGAAAATGAAATGATAAAATGAGAATTCTCATCAAAGCCCCAAGGTCCTGCGAAGCCACCATGAGATAATAAATATATTGTATATAAATGTCCTATATGACATGTTATTTAATTAATATAGCTCACTTCTGAAAAGCTGTTAACGGCAAAAAGCCTTTTATAATCTTTATGATGAATCTGTAAACTTATTTACACAAATCTGTCCAGCATCTGTTCCATAAGGACCTCCATCATTTTCTTCCATCATCTGCAGCCATCCACTCGATTTGAGATCCTCCCAGAAGTCATCAGCTGGCTGGGTTTTGCTGAATTTCCCTTGATATTATTGTTGTGTAGATTCCACTCATCAGAGAGGTGGAATAATAATCATTTCTTTTACTATTTAGATTTTTTTTTTCCCTTTTGAAACGCAGAGAAGGTTCGTATTCCTATTTGCTCGTGTCTATCTGTGTGATTTACGGATTCTGCTGCTTCGGGCCAGGATGTGGCGGCGTGTAGAGGAAGCAATAAAAACTCGCCGCTGATTTTATTGGCTTTTTCCAGACTTTACACCACAGCCTCTAAATTATATACAAAATAAAACTAAATGAAACGAATTTTCTGAATTCACTACAATAACAACAAATGCGATCCCTGCAGAGATAGAACCCTCCAAACTCGCAGCTTTTTAGCTCACGTTCTCCCACCGCTGCGGGCTTCAGCGCTACTCTGATTTATTACTTATTATTATTTTATCTGGAAAGACTGCCTTCCCTCTGACTATCAGCTGAGTCCCAATAGATGCGAAAAAACAACATCAACACAGAAATGTAAGATTCAGTCAACACAAGTCTTCAGCTTTAGTTTCTACTAGGGTTGGGGGGGGGGGGTTCCCATGCCCATCCAGGAGAACGTTTCAGACGCTGGGTGGATGCACCCAGGACAGGGCGCCAATCCATCACTGAGCATCAACTCACTCGGTCAGTTACACACACAAATGGGGCAATTTAGAGATTTCCGTTCACTTCAAATCCATGTTTTTGGACTGTGGGAGGAACCTGGAGAACCCGGAGGAAACTCACGCAGACACGGGGAGAACATGGAAACTCCACCCAGATTGGGATTTGAACCTGGATCCCCGGCACTGAGAGGAGAACATGCTAACCACTAAGTCACCGCGCCATCCTACAGCAAAGTTATAAACTGATATTTAGGGGTGAGCTGCAATATTCGCTGATTCGACGATTCGATTCGGAGAACCGTAGTCGACTATGAACCTCATAGTCGAATGTACCGTTTTGACCACATGGGGGCGCCCATGGCTGCTGCTAAACATTAGTTTTTTACATGAAATGTCTTTGTTTTCGTTATATATATATATAGCCTTTTGTCAAATAAAATCATCCTAATTTCTAGAAGAAAAAAAAGAAAAAACAAAAACAAAAAAAGGTTTTCTTTTGTTAGAAAAACAAGTAAAATATATATATAAAAAAATATTTTTTAAAAACAACGCTTATAGCGCCATCTTGTGGTGAAATTTTAACTGATTCGACTATCAGTCGACTATAGGGAAAATCTGACGAATCAGATTCGACTATGAAAATCTTTAGCTGAATACACCCCTACTGATATTAAAGAGTAAAGAATTTATTATTAATATTATTATAGGTGGCCTCTCAGCGCTGGGGATACAGGTTCGATACAGGTTCTCCAAATTGCAAAGTGTGTCTGTGAGAGTGAGTGTGTGCCCAGCGATGGATTGGCACCCTGTCCTGGGTGTATCTGCCCAGCGCCCTCCCCTGGATGGGCATGGGGGAACCCGCTCGCAACCCTAATAGAGGATGAAGCGGAATATAATAAATGGATGGATGAATCATAAATTAACTATGAATTTCACCCCCAAATACAATGCCATGACATCAGGAACTCACACTTTATTATTAGTAAGCTGCGATCATATTACAAGTTGTGATAGTAAAAAAAAAAAAAAAATTTAAATACAAGGCAGCCCCAGAGTTCAGCCGAGTGTTTGGTAGATTTGGAAAGTATTAACCTTGGCTAATGTTCTGTGAACAGTGAGCTTGGTCTTTCTTTTGTAGATTAAGTCGGAGATGTGTGCATCAAATCAGAACATCCAACTGAGCATACTGCACTAATTTTACTCATTGCTTTTGCACATGTTCTCCGGCAAAATGAGTGAAGAGGATCATTTGATAAGGCTCCCTTGGATACACACACACACACACACACACACAGCACAGCACAGCTATTAGGCAGCTTCAGCCAAACACAATGTCTAAGTGGTTCAGGCCTTTTTTGCAGTTAAATAGATAATAAAAGCATAAAAAAAAAGCAGTGCGCTGTGCTCACCTCAGCCTCAGGACCATGTTCACAGCTCCCTGAGTGACTGGGATTTTTTCCAGTGGGTGAATCTTAATTGAGAATCAGAAAAAACACTTAGTTAATGGCAAATAATCACTTTTAATCACCGTCTGCCTAAAGTGGAGCTTTAGCAAAAACACCAAACGCACAACATACAACATATCAACCTTATATACATAGCTTATGCTATATTTCACAATGCATATGGTGCTATATTTATATCATTTTATTTTAAAGTACATTTTACATATTTATACATTTTATAGATGTATATTTCTATATTATATTTATAGTTGTATATTGTTTATTCTGTATCATAGTTGTTTATAGTTGTATATTATATTTTACACATCAATATTGTATTTAGGGTCTACTGTGATCCGGTTTTTAAACTGCACGTTTATCGATGAGTAACGGGATACGGTCTCAGCGCTTATCGGCTCGCTGTTTTTATTAAACTGTATTTCCATTTATGGTGCATCGTTTAAAAGAATGTATTGTGCATCACACATTGATATGAACGTGAAGCGCTCAGAGGTGTGTGTTATTGTCAATAATGGCACAGCGGGACAAACGGCTCAGCCAATCAGATTTAAGAACCGGAAACTACCCGTCTTTTTATATAACTTATATAGAAATCCACTATAAGTTATATAAACTCTGGACTCTGGATTTAAGAGTAAAATTAAAGGATAAAACTGCTGTAGTGTGAGTATGTACAATAAATACAGAAAAAAGTTCATTACAGTGGCATGGACTGGGTTCCGTCAGGATACTGACTTGTTTTCATTTGTGCTTCTCATTTGGAACAGAAATCATCATATGAAATGTTTATGAATAAATGCGGTGTCCTTGGACATCCGGGGGAGAAATGGCTCATATTGTTGCACAGACCAAATGAAAGGTTTCTATTTAAGCCAATCATCATTAAAACATTACTGCCAGGGTGACAAGAGTCCTTGGCGCACTGGAGTTAAAAAAATGATCATAAACATACATATATTTTTTAAACCACAGCAGTAAAGTGTGTACAAGCTTGCACAAGCTGATGTAAACGGCACTCTGCACTTTAAAATGTGAGTAAACACAGAACCCAGAACTTATTTTAATGTACAGTCCGAGCTCAAAAACCACCAACCCAGAATGCATCTCATTTCCAGAAGCACTTGCTAAAATAAATAATAAAAATAATAAATTAAATGACGAATGGGAAATCTAAGCAGGAAACAGATCGGCTGCTGATGGTGACTGATGATACTGCAGTTCAGATGGTTTCCCCTTAACTACTGACGTATGATATTTTCTCATATTTGTAAGTAACTCTGAATAAATGCATCTGCAAAACGACTAAATGTAAATCTAATGTACAACATAAAAAAATAACCTTTTTAATTCAGTTGAGGTAAAAAGTTCTACCCCAGCGTTTGTATTTAGCTAACAGTAATTTTTTTTAACGCTAAAATATTTGATAACTCGTCTTTGCCCAAGACTGCAGCTTTGAGACTTTTTTTTAAATCTTACATTCACAATTAGTTTAAAATTCAACCCTAATGTTTATAAGCCTACTTTCTATTTATTCAAATACACACACATAATTTATACATACATACATACATACATACATACATATATATATATATATATATATACATATACACACACACACGTGTGTGTGTGTGTGTGTGTGTGTGCGCGATGCATTTTGTAATATGGCCACTAGATAGCTTTCTTTTTTATAGTTAGAGAAACCAGTATCCCGTTACTAAGCAATCAATGTTCACTTAAAAAAACAGACTAGATCATGTTGCCAGATTCTTCTTATTATTTTGTTCTTAATAAATGCTTTTATGAATCAAAATGTGTTTTTTTTTATTGTGTGTTTTTAACAGTTTCCTAAAGCACTCAATGTTGTGTATTATTGTGAATAGATCACGAGAAAGAAGTGTAACTGTACTTCACTACGCATCGTGCCTAATAACTTGTGATTTATTCACAATAGTGCACACACCCTCATCTCTTATTACAGTACAAATAAAGTATAAATTATTCAGCTAAAGACCCAAAGTGTAAATTTAAATTAACGAAATGAAACAAAGCTGTGGCCCTGATTCTTAATCCAAAGAATAATCATCTTGAAGCGCCCAAACATTTACCCCTGTCACTATGATCATGTGTTATAGATGTTATAGTTACAGATGTTATAATAAGTAAGAATTTGCCAAAATCACATGGTTTTGTTTTTAAACTAGGAACAGATTCTCAATAAAGGGAAGACGATTTCAACTTTTTACGGAACCCTGTATTGACCCCTGTGTAATTACTGTTAACCAAAACCTACATCTCAGTTGTAAACCAGGAGGTTACCGTTGCTTGGCAGCATACACAACGCACTTTTTAAACACGACTGCAGATCTTTGTACGTTAATTACAGCTTCACACACAGAAATGTCAGCAGCACCAAATTAACATCTACTGTACTTTTTTAACTGGTGCCTCTACAGCGGGTCTGAAAGCCCCCGCAGCTTTTCATTTAACTGCTCTGACTGGACTTACAGCAGAACAATAATGACTTCGTAGTCAGTTCTGTATTCCCAAAAGACATTTTCGTGCTTTTGTCTCATTCCACAATGACCCCTCGCCACCCCCCACCCAACAATAACAAGGCAGCATTTGAGGACGACAGTAAATCGGGATGAAAAAACGAAAGCTCAGATGGAACGGTAAGTGAGTTTTATGTAATGAGCCGAGCGCCTGACGGAGCTGGGTGTGACATCATTGATGCTAAAAGGCTCCCTGGTGGCCTGCGGCACTCGCACAGCGTCTCTGAACAGGACACATGGTTAGCGATTCCAAACAAATCACATCCACACGCAGTCCTCACCTGGGGATGCTGAATGGACAGGTCCTCTATAGGGACGTTGTTGGCGTTCACTTCACCCTGCGGTAAGAAAAACGGCCCGGAAAGTTAAAGGAAGGCGAGGACATTTATTATTCAGCTGTTTCAAAATGGACGGAGGATGAAAATAAATACTTGATAGGAATCATTCCACACACACACACACATATATACATATATAAATAAATAAATGAATAAATAAAAAAAAATATATATATATATATATACACAAATATATATATATATACATATATATATATATATATATATATATATATATATATATATATATATATATATATACATACACACACACATATATATATATATAGATAAATAAATGATAAATAAATAAATATATATATATATATATTATATTATATATTATATATATTATAATTAATTAATACAGGTAACGAACATGGATCAAGTCAATTGAATTCTCCAAATTGCCCCATATAGAGTGTGTCTGTGTGAGTGAGTGTGTGCCCAGCGATGGATTGGCATCCTGTTCTGGGTGTATCTGCCCAGCGCCCCAAACGTTCTCCCTGGGATGGGCATGGGGAACCCCCCGCGACCCTAATAGAGGATAAAGCGGAAGATAATGGATGGATGGATCCTCTCTTTGCGCAGCATGATGTCTTAGTGGTTTAGCATGTTCTCCTCTCAGCGCTAGGGATTCCCCATCCCCACTTTCCATGTTCTCCCCGTGTCCACGTGGGTTCATCCGGGTTCTCCGGTTTCCTCCCACAGTCCAAAAACATGGATCAAGGTCAATGGAATTCTCCAAATTGCCCCATATAGAGTGTGTCTGTGTGAGTGAGTGTGTGCCCAGCGATAGATTGGCGCCCTGTCCTGGGTCTATCTGCCCAGCGCCGAAACGTTCTCCCTGTTTCTAATTCTCCCTGTGTCCGCGTGGGTTTCCTCCGGGTTCTCCGGCTTCCTCCCACAGTCCAAAAACATGGATCAAGGTCAATTGAATTCTCAAAATTGCCCCATATAGAGTGTGTCTGTGTGAGTGAGCGTGTGCCCAGCAATAGATTGGCACCCTGTCCTGGGTCTATCTGCCCAGCGCCCGAGACGTTCTCCCCTGGATGGACATGGGGACACCCCCTCCCCCCACGACCCTAATGGAAGATAAAACGGAAGATGATGGATGGAGCACCAAAACACAAAATTTTTAGCAAGGTGCTCAGAAAAAGGGAATCGACGAGCTTCCATTTAAAGAGAATAAAGAGCCACTTACATCCTGAATTTCTTCTTTGACCCTCCGTGACTGAAAAGCAATTAAAAGACAGGATTAGATGTGTTTCTTTCTCCCCACAAACTATGATAGACAGCTGAAGCTGTTGTGTAGGAGTGTAATCAGCGCCAGCTCATTTGCATTTCATGACAAACAATACACAGAAGGTGTCTGCAGCCTCATTAGCCCGGTCTGATTTATGGCTGATTTGCACCAAAATGGTTTTCATTTCATTTCTCACTGATAAAGTTAAAATCCAGGGCCTTTTCCAGACTCACAGTATGTTTAGTAGGGGTGAGCTGCAATATTCGCTGATTCGACGATTCGATTCGGAGAACCGTAGTCGACTATGAACCTCATAGTCGAATGTACCATTTTGACCACATGGGGGCGCCCCTGGCTGCTGCTAAGCATTAGTTTTTACATGAAATGTCTTTGTTTTCGTTATATATATAGCCTTTTGTCAAATAAAATCATCCTAATTTCTGTTAATATGTTTTTTTAAATGATGTGTGCGCTTTAACAATAGGCACCTGACCCCAATTGCTCCCCCGGGTGCAGAATTAATTTAGGATAAAGTCATTTAACATGGGCGGCACGGTGGCTTAGTGGTTTAGCACGTTCGCCTCTCAGCGCTAGGGATTCCCGGTTCGAGTTTCCATGTCCTCCCCGAGTCTGCGTGGGTTTCCTCCGGGTTCTCCGGTTTCCTCCCACAGTCCAAAAACATGGATCAAGGTCAATTGAATTCTCAAAAAATTGCCCCATATAGAGTGTGTCTGTGTGAGTGAGTGTGTGCCCAGCGATAGATTGGCGCCCTGTCCTGGGTCTATCTGCCCAGCGCCCGAGACGTTCTCCCCTGGATGGGCATGGGGAACCCCACCGCGACCCTAATAGAGGATAAAGCGGGAGATAATGAATGAATGAATAATTTAACATGATGTTCTCCCCGTTTCCATGTGGGTTTCCTCCTGGTTCTCCGGTTTGCTTGCACAGTCCAAAAACATGGATCAAGTCAATTGAGTTCTCCAAATTGCCCCATGTAGAGTGTGTCTGTGTGAGTGAGTGTGTGCCCAGTGATGGATTGGCACCCTGTCCTGGGTCTATCTGCCCAGCGCCAGAAATTTTCTCCCTTGGATGGGCATGGGGAACCCCCCGCGACCCTAATAGAGGATGAAAGCGGAAGATAATAAATGAATTAATAATTTAACATGATATAAGGGTGTTTTTTTATTATTATTATTATTATTTTAATATTTTGCTTGTTACTATTTTGCTCAGACTTGGCACCGACCCAACACATGCATAATGTCTTGGACTTTATAAACCATCTCCAGCTGAACCATCAGCATGTCTGATTTCGGGACATGAGGATCTGGAGGAAGCCTTCGCAGACACAGAGAGGGTCATGCAGACCCCACAGTGAGGACCTGTCACTCCACCCAAAAGATGCCCCGGAACCATTTTGATGTCATCGTGCCGCTATTTAACCAATACGAACGTATTTAATAGCTTTATCTGATTGTAAGGTTTACCCTCGGTTGATTGACAGCTGCCTTGCCCTCTTCACTTCCCTCATCCAGCTCCTCGTCACTCCATTCCCATTCTCCATCCTCGGTCTTGTGCAGCCGACCACTCGATCCTGGTACCCGTCTCACCTAAACAGAAGACATATTCTCACTGTACCATGTCCTCCCACATGCCGCATCACACCATTAGGCTGAGAAATGGTTTCTTTCCATGCGGAGTTTACTGTTAAACTGAGAAGATGCATTTTCTCTTCAACAAACAGAAAACCAAAACCAAATGTAGCTCCTAACATGAGCTTTAGCATGTGCATGAACAGCCCTGGACCTCTCAATTCTCTCAAACATAACAGAATCCATCCATCCATCATCTTCCGCTTTATCCTCTATTAGGGTCGCGGGGGGGTTCCTCATGCCCATCCAGGGGAGAACGTCTCGGGCGCTGGGTAGATACACCCAGGACAGGACACCAATCTATCTCTGGGCACACACTCACTCACACAGACACACTCTATATGGGGCAATTTGGAGAATTCAAAGAATGAGGCAGTCGTAGGCCTGTGGTTAAGAAATCAGCCTTGCTACATGATTGTCACCGGTTCAATTCCCGGTCCCACCAAGTACTCTGTGGGCACTCAGAGTGTGTGTGTGTGTGTGTGTGTGTGTGTGTGTCACTGGGTTAGATGTGTAAGCACTGCAGAGCACATCATCACTTAACATCCATCATCTTTCGCTTTATCCTCTGTTAGGGTCACGGGGGACACTCACTCACACACACACACTCTATATGGGGCAATTTGGAGAATTCAATTGACCTTGAGACATGTTTTTGGACTGTAGGAGGAAACCGGAGAACCCGGAGGAAACCCACATGGACACGGGGAGAACATGGAAACTCCACCCAGATTGGGATTCATTTCATTCATTTCATTCATTATCTCCCGCTTTATCCTCTATTAGGGTCGCGGTGGGGTTCCCCATGCCCATCCAGAGGGGAACGTCTCGGGCGCTGGGCAGATACACCCAGGACAGGGCGCCAATCCATCGCTGGGCACACACTCACTCACACAACACACTCTATATGGGGCAATTTGGAGAACTCAATTGACCTTGAGCCATGTTTTTGGACTGTGGGAGGAAACCGGAGAACCCGGAGGAAACCCACGAAGACACGGGGAGAACATGGAAACTCCACCCAGATTGAGATTCGAACCGGGAATCCCTAGAGCTGAGAGGAGAACGTGCTGACCACTAAGCCACCGTGCCGCCCTTACATAATCGAATCATTCCTTAAAATAAAGCATATCTGCATATTTTAGGTAAAGCATTTTGGCTTTCGAATTCCTACGTCTTCGTCAGTCACTTATCTCAATGAAGACGGCAGAAAGATCGGAGCCTGTCCCTGCAATCATTACACAAAAGCTGAGAAAACAACTCTGTATTGACTGAGAGTTTATCTAATGGCAGACACGCAGACCTAGAGGCAATTTAGCATGGTTCACCTGAAGAACATGTCTTTAGACTGGGGGGTGGGGGTGGGGGCGGGTAAGTGGAGTTCCCAGACGAAACCCACACATTTACATTTAGATCCTTTTATCCAAAGCAACTCACAAACGAGAGAACACCACGGGGAGAACATGGAAACTCCACCCAGATGGGGATTCGAACCGGGAATCCCTAGTGCTGAGAGGCGAACGTGCTAACCACTAAGGCACCACATATATATATATATGTGTGTGTGTGTGTGTGTGTGTGAGATTGATGATATATATATATATATATATATATATATATATATATATATATATATATATATATATACACATACACACACACACACACACTCACAATGCTAAAGACCATCTTACTTGCCAATAACTGTTCGTCTGAATTATTCAGTCCTTACTATTTAGTTAAAATAGTATGCATGAGCTCATCAAATCACAACACCCAGTGTGTAAGCCCCAACTAATTATCCTGAGTAAATAAAGCCAGAGCCTGCTCTGACAATTATAGTCCGTGTCGTAATGTGTCTGGGGTCGTCCCATCTCTATCAGCAAAGCATCAGCACCAGAAAACTTGTGCCATGACACATTATATTCTATGATGAGTTTATTAGTCACCGGCATGCCCGTCATCCAGAGTCAACCACAAACGAGAGCCAGCACATGACAGGCCGCCTATTAGAACCCACGGTCTTCAGTTATTAAAGAACCCATGGATGTGATGAGAAACGACACTCGGTGAAGTCCATTCAGTCTGATATCAACGGCGTGCTCTCTAATGGGTTTGGGGTTCGTGGTTAAGCATCGTCTGAAGATTTTAAGGTCAAATAAGGGTTTTCCCATAAACTGTTCTTACTCGGACTCTTCAAAGGTCAGCAGATCAGCATATCGTTTTAGTTCCATCAGTCTGAGTAACGAGAGAAATTCGTTACAGTGGAAGCTCCATTGAGCAATGCCACATGGAGAGACAGCCATGGAGACAGTCAGACAGTAAAGAAAAGCTGAAATTTGATTTTATTTATTTATTTAGTCGGTAATTCAGCCAGGGCGGCTGAATTTAGCATGTTCTCCTCTCAGCACTCGGGATTCGGTTCGAGTCCCAATCTGGGTGGAGTTTCCATGTTCTCCCCGTGTCCGCGTGGGTTTCCTCCAGGTTCTCCGGTTTCCCCCCACAGTCCAAAAACATGGATCAAGTCAATTGAGTTCTCCATATTGCCCCGTATAGAGTGTGTCTATCTGAGTGAGTGTGTGCCCAGCGATGGACTGGCATCCTGTCCTGGGTGTATCTGCCCAGCGCCCGAGACGTTCTCCCCTGGATGGACATGGGGAACCCCACCGCAACCCTAATAGAAATAAAGTGGAAGATAATGAAGGAATTAATTATTACCCCTCTTTCACCCTATTTTATTCTTGGATATATTAAAGCAGAGGGCGGCATGGTGGATTAGTGGTTAGCACATTCTTGGTGGAGTTTCCATTTCCCCCCCGTGTCCGCGTGGGTCTCCTCCGGGTTCTCCGGTTTCCCCCCACAGTCCAAAAAACATGGATCAAGTCAATTGAGTTCTCAAAATTGCCCCATATAGTGTGTCTGTGTGAGTGAGTGTGTGCCCAGCGATGGATTGGCGCCCTGTCCTGGGTGTATCTGCCCAGCGCCCGAGACGCTCTCCCCTGGATGGGCATAGGGAACCCCCATTTCGACGTAAACGGATTTCCTTCAGCACACAACGACAGCTCAATGGGAAACATCATGCCAGGCCAAAACGGACCGGTACTGGGTGACGGTCTGTTCTGCAAAATCTCGAGCGCTGAACTCGTGTGCCATTGTTCTGCCACCGTGATGTTTTGCACAAGTCACATTAAAAACAAAAAAAAAAAACAAGATGAAAATGTGCTCAGGGCGATGCTTACAATTAATCACGGCTTCGAAGACAACAGGTGTTTAGTGAGTAGAGGGGGGGGGGAAAAAAAAAAAAAAAAAAAAAAAAAGGCCTTCGTCTTCTTAAAACGCGCTGCTATCTTCTAAACAATATGAATAATCACACGGCCACGGCTGTCTTTGATTAAGCCATCCATCCGATTCTCGGGGAAACGAAGATGACAAGGTGGATAAGTAAAACAATGCAACAAAGACAGACGCAGACGCCACACAAGAACGCACTGAGCGGTTCCGGGCTGGCTCAGCAGTGGATGCAAAATATGTATTAAAATCTGCAGCTGTTCCATTACAGGTTTGCAGTTTTACTTTAAAACGCAGTTTGTTTCGGAGATATCCATGAAAACCACCACACACACCAACGGGAACGAGAGAACCCACTGGAAAAGTACCCAAGACGAACTGTGAGGGCAGTAAGGAGCGAAGGTAATGAATCTTGAACATCACATGGCTCTCAATCCACTCGCCGAGTCCAGGTAAGAAGGGGGCAACAGACACAGGAAGCAGATGATGCCGTGTGGTGGAGTCTCACCGGATTAAAGACCGTCAGGGTGAGACAGCTATACGGCTGGCCGACGCAAGTGACTTCTTATGCCACCACACCATCAGCAGATCCCAAACCAGCTGCAACATACCCAGAAGTGGTACGTTCCGAAGGGGGTACATGCTAGACTTTGAGAAACCCAGACTCATGAAGTCTGGTGGGCATCTGGTGGGCCCGTCCGTCTGGCACCAACAACCATGCCATGTTCAAAATAAGCTTTCTTCTTCATTCTGATGATCGCTTTGCACTTTGCAAGTTGCCTTGACCACCTCCACATGCCTGAGTGCATTGAGTGTGTTCTCACAGTGTTCTCACGGTGTTCTCACTGTGTTCTCACTGTGTTCTCACGGTGTTCTCACGGTGTTCTCACGGTGTTCTCACGGTGTTCTCACGGTGTTCTCACTGCGTTCTCACTGCGTTCTCTCACTGCGTTCTCTCACTGCGTTCACAGCGCGTTCTCTCACTGCGTTCTCTCACTGCATTCACAGCGCGTTCTCTCACTGCGTTCTCTCACTGCATTCACAGCGCGTTCTCTCACTGCTTTCTCTCACTGCGTTCACAGCGCGTTCTCTCACTGCGTTCACAGCGCGTTCTCTCACTGCGTTCACAGCGCGTTCTCTCACTGCGTTCACAGCGCGTTCTCTCACTGCGTTCACAGCGCGTTCTCTCACTGCGTTCACAGCGCGTTCTCTCACTGCGTTCACAGCGCGTTCTCTCACTGCGTTCACAGCGCGTTCTCTCACTGCGTTCACAGCGCGTTCTCTCACTGCGTTCACAGCGCGTTCTCTCACTGCGTTCACAGCGCGTTCTCTCACTGCGTTCACAGCGCGTTGTCACTGTGTTGTCACAGCGCGTTGTCACTGTGTTGTCACTGTGTTGTCACTGTGTTCTCACTGTGTTGTCACTGTGTTCTCACTGTGTTGTCACCGTGTTGTCACCGTGTTGTCACCGTGTTGTCACCGTGTTGTCACCGTGTTGTCAGCTCGTTCTCACTGTGTTCTCACTGTGTTCTCACTGTGTTGTCAGCTCGTTCTCACTGTGTTGTCAGCTCGTTCTCACCGTGTTGTCACCGTGTTGTCACCGTGTTGTCACCGTGTTGTCACCGTGTTGTCACCGTGTTGTCAGCTCGTTCTCACTGTGTTCTCACTGTGTTCTCACTGTGTTCTCACTGTGTTCTCACTGTGTTCTCACTGTGTTGTCAGCTCGTTCTCACTGTGTTGTCACTGTGTTGTCAGCTCGTTCTCACCGTGTTCTCACTGTGTTGTCAGCTCGTTCTCACTGTGTTGTCACTGTGTTGTCACTGTGTTGTCACTGTGTTGTCACTGTGTTGTCACTGTGTTGTCACTGTGTTGTCACTGTGTTGTCAGCTCGTTCTCACGGTGTTGTCACTGTGTTGTCACTGTGTTGTCACTGTGTTGTCACTGTGTTGTCACTGTGTTGTCAGCTCGTTCTCACTGTGTTGTCACTGTGTTGTCAGCTCGTTCTCACCGTGTTCTCACTGTGTTGTCAGCTCGTTCTCACTGTGTTGTCACGGTGTTGTCAGCTCGTTCTCACTGTGTTGTCACTGTGTTGTCAGCTCGTTCTCACTGTGTTGTCAGCTCGTTCTCACTGTGTTGTCACTGTGTTGTCAGCTCGTTCTCACTGTGTTGTCACTGTGTTGTCAGCGCGTTCTCAGCGCGTTTTCTCAGCATTTTCTCAGTGTTCAGAGACTCCACTCGTTCGCGCTCGCCGTCTGCGCCGGAGGCTGAGCCCATCAGATCACAGGCAGTTAAAGCTCAGAATCAGACGCAGTCTTGCATGAAAACGTCCGTGTTTAAGTGCAGCACCTTGGTTTGTAGCGTCAGACTCTTCCTGCTTTAAATCCGATTTGTCTTTGTTGTCCGTCACGACCTGGATGTATTACCCTCTTCTGAAAGCATGAGTGCCTTCGTTCCGCATGAGCGCGACTTCTTTCTGGTTACTGCTTCCTACCTGATTGCATTTGTTCAGTTATGCACTCACGGACGCCGCACAACCCACAAAACATAAAGAGGGTTCGGCAGACGAGCAGCCGTGTGGGGACGGCTAGAGTTAAAAATAGAGAGAATGCCAAAAGGTCGAGCGGTCACAGAAAGGGGCGGGGTTCAGCTTTATCAGTTAGCTGGGCTGTCAGTCAGATGAGAACTTATTTACTCAAACCTGTGCTTACTTTAAATTCATGTAATCTGTTCAGCCACATCATAAATCATTCAATCCTTCATGTCGTATGAGCTGACTAAAATGTGATTCTGTATTATATTATACCAAAATACATAGTTTCTGCTATATTTCACATTTCATATGCTGCTATATTTATTTTCTAGATTTTTAAATTGTAAATCTTAAATCGTAAATTTTATATATATATATATATATATATATATATATATATATATATATATATATATATATATAATTTACAATTTAAAATGTATTTTGGTATAATATAATAATATAATATATATTCATTCATTATCTCCCGCTTTATCCTCTATTAGGTTCGCGGTGGGGTTCCCCATGCCCATCCAGGGGAGAACGTCTCGGGCGCTGGGCAGATAGACCCAGGACAGGGCGCCAATCCATCGCTAGGCACACACTCACTCACACAGACACACTCTATATGGGGCAATTTTGAGAATTCAATTGACTTGATCCATGTTTTTGGACTGTGGGAGGAAACCGGAGAACCCGGAGGAAACCCACGCGGACACCGGGAGAACATGGAAACTCCACCCAGATTGGGATTCGAACCGGGAATCCCTAGCGCTGAGAGGAGAACATGCTAACCACTAAGCCACCGTGCCGCCATTATAATATATATATATATATATATATATATATATATATATATATATATATATATATAGTTGAATATTCTGTATTATATGTATAGTTGTATATTCTATTATATTTTACATGTTGTATCTATACTGTATTTATATCTCATTTTATGGGGAGGGGCAAATAAACGCAGGACAGGGCCCCAATCCATCTCTGGGCTCACATTAACTCCCACAGACACACACACTGAAAAGGTGCAATTATTAAGGGACTCATTATCCGATTAATCTTCTATGAGAATCACTGGGGGTTCCCCATGTTTCAGGCGCTGGGCAGACACACCCAGGACAGGGTGCCAATCTATCGTTGGGCACACACTCACTCACAGAGACACTTACAAGGACACACACTTCATGGGGCAAGTTAGAACATTTACCCTGAATCCATGTTTTTGTACTAACCACCTAGCAACCGTGTCTCCCTTAATGTCCATCAGTTTTCCTTAGATTTTAAAAGACTATTTCAATTGATCAGATTGTAGTAAATGGGGGTGGCACGGTGGCTTAGTGGTTGGCATGTTCTCCTCTCAGTGCTAGGGATTCCCGGTTCGAATCCCCATCTGGGTGGAGTTTCCATGTTCTCCCCGTGTCCGCATGGGTTTCCTCCGGGTTCTCCGGTTTCCTCCCACAGTCCAAAAAAATGGATCACGGTCAATATACCCCATATAGAGTGCGTCTGTGTGAGTGAGTGTGTGCCCAGAGATAGATTGGCGCCCTGTCCTGGGTGTATCTGCCCAGCGCCCGAAACGTTCTCCCCTGGATGGGCATGGGGAAACCCCCCCCCCCATGACCCTAATATAGGATAAAGAGGAAGATAATGGATGGATGGTAATAAATGGTTTACTGATTAAATCGACCTGGTATTTGTTATCTGATATTAATAAATGAGTGAAACGGCCGTTCAGCCTTCATTCACATCCCGAGAAACAGATCAGAACTGAGGCAGTGCAAGAAGTGTTTCTTGCTGGTGTGTAACTGAATTGTTTAGACCGCAAGGAAAAAGCAGCAATCAGTGAGAATTGGCTCCATTTCGAAAATACGGCACCACACAGGCAGCGCTCATGCATCACTGCTTGGTTCAATCAATACAATGCCCACTTTTACAGGCATAATGATCTGTGGGACTGTTGGTCAGGAATTAAATACCTTTTTGGATCTTTGGCTTATATTTGGTCCTTTGCAGAGCAGCTTCTCGATCAGGTAATCTCGGTTCTGTGATGTTCGAAGCAGAGAGTAGGAGGAGAAAAACAACGAGACATTAGATGCTTTTAGACGAGCTTTTGAAGAGTGTGCAAGAAAAAAAAAATAATAACAATACAAAACCCAATAAAACCCTACCTTAGCTTTTTGGAAAAATTTACATTTCAGTAGTTCTGATGCAGCCGGCCTGTGAAGAAGGAAACAGACGTTATGAGAATGATCACAGCTGGGCTTTCTGAAGGAAACCTCGTAAAGCAAGACGATGGAACAACGCAATGAGGTACGAGAGGGTGAATAAATGACGGAAACGAGGTGTAATTAGGCATGACGCATAGCAGAGTTCAGATACACATCTTTCACTTGATTTATTATTTATTATTACGTCTTATTGCTTTTATAAATTGATTACAAACAAACTATAATAAAAAAAACAAGGTTTAATTCATATATATGTTTATTGAAAATACAATTGTAAATAAACTGATCTCCTGCCACGTAATCTAGTCTGGTTTTTAACAAGTAAGTAACAAATTTCAGGTTTCTCTGTTAAATACTGACTTCTAGTGGCCAAATTACAGAACGCAATTTATTAAAAAATGCATTGATGCGATGTAAAGCTCTCAGAGGTTGTGTGTTATTGTCAATAATGTCACGGCCGGACAAACGGCTAAGCCAATCAGATTTAAGGACCGGAAATACAAGTCATATAATAAATCTTTAAGGCACAAGAGGGCGTACAGAATTCTGAATAAATCTTTTCGAGTATTTATTCACAATTATACACAACCTCGAGTGTCGTATTGCTTTTATAAATCACATACAAACAAACTATAATAAAAAAACAAGGTTTAATTCATATATATGTTTATTGAAAATACAATTGTAAATAAACTGATCTCCTGCGACGTAATCTAGTCTGGTTTTTAACAAGTAAGTAACAAATTTCAGGTTTCTCTATTAAATGCTGACACCTAGTGGCCAAATTACAGAACGCAGTTTATTAAAAAATGCGCTCAGAGGGTGTGTGTTATTGTCAATAATGTCACGGCCGGACAAACTGCTAAGCCAATCAGATTTAAGGACCGGAACTACCCGTTATATAATAAATCTTTAAGGCACAAGAGGGCGTGCAGAGTTCTGAATAAATCTTGTGTCTTATTTGCTTTTATAAAACTCTTACCAACACACAATAATAAAAAAGGTTTGATGAATAAACGCATTTATTGAGGCAAAATTTCTAACAATCTGCGATGTAATCTAGTCTGGTTTTTAACAGTCAAGTAACAAGTTTCTGATTTATTTAACAACAATATATTTATTTAACATTAAAAAACATTGGGAAAATAATGTATTGTATATCAGGGCATTGATATGAATGTAAAGGGCTCACGGTGTGTGTTATTGTTAATAATGTCACGGCTGGAGAAACATCTCAGCCAATTAGAATTAACCAGCCTGTGGACATCCGGGATTTGCGATATGACGACACACAGCCTTCAGCACGGCCTCAAAACCAACAGACTGACCTTAATTGAGTTCAGCACTCATCAACAGCACATCACTGCTGACTGAGGGCTCCAGTGATCAATACATCAGCACAGCTTTTCTCCCCCCCCCCACCCCCCACCCACCCCCCCCCCCACCCCCCCACCCCGCCCCCCACCCCCCCCCCCCCCCCCCCCCCCCCCCCCCCCCCCCCCCCCCCCCCCCCCCCCCCCCCCCACCCCCCCCCCCCCCCCCCCCCCCCCCCCCCCCCCCCCCCCCCCCCCACCCCCCCCCCCAACCCCCCCCCCCCCCCCCCCCCCCCCCCCCCCCCCCCCCCCCCCCCCCCCCCCCCCACGCCCCCCCCCCCCCCCCCACCCCCCCCCCACCACCACCACCACAACCACCAAACACTATGTAGATGGAGGTTCTATTGTGCGTCCGTTGCTTTGTGCAGAAACATAAAAGTAATGAAGTACCTTTTAGTCGGGTCCTTCTGGAGGCAAAGTGTTATTAGCTTTCTAAAGGATTTCCCATATTTCTTGAGCATCTCTTTGTCTTCCACGCCCGTCTCCAGGGTCGGTGGGTCGTTTTGCAGCGTAAGCATTAACACCTACAGAGAGGGTTAAGAATAGAATATACATGTAATAGTTAACGTTTATACTTTAACATCTTTAAGGACTTATTACTGAGACTGCGATGGAAACAGCAGACTAAACGTCTTGCAGATAGAAAAATAAACAGCAGAGAATGTGAAATCCATTAGTGACACATAATAGATTTATCTTATGAGCTACTTTATTTCAGTCAGGGTTAAAAGAGGCACTGGGGCCTATCCCGGCACATGCTGTAAAACCTCAGAGACATCGCAGGGCAGATAAACATATTTAAAACATAAAGTGTACATAAAGTACAGATTTAAGGGTGATCTCTTCCATTTAGCTTATTTTAATTAAGAGGGGTGGGTGTGACAGTGGGTGGCTTAGTGGTTAGCACGTTCTCCTCTCGGCGCTGGGGATTCCCGGTTCGAATCCCAATCTGGGTGGAGTTTCCATGTTCTCCCCGGGTTCTCCGGTTTCCTCCCACAGTCCAAAAACATGGATCAAGTCTATTGAATTCTCCAAATTGCCCCATATAGAGTGTGTGTGTGTGTGTGTGTGAGTGAGTGTGTGTCCAGGGATAGATTGGCGTCCTGTCCTGGGTCTATCTGCCCAGCGCCCAAAACGTTCTCCCCTGGATGGGCATGGGGAACCCCCCCCACGACCCTAATAGAGGATAAAGCGGAAAACAATGGATGGATGATGGATGGGTGACACGGTGGGTTAATGTTTAGCATGTTCGCCTTTCAGCACTGGGGATACAGGTTCGAATCCCGATTTGGGTGGAGTTTCCATGTCCTCCATGTGTCCACTTTGGTTTCCTACCACAGACCAAAAACATCCATCCATCCATTATCTTCCCCAAGGGTTCCCCATGCCCATCCAGGGGAGAACATTTCGGGCGCTGGGCAGATAGACCCAGGACAGGGCGCTGGGCACACACTCACTCACACAGACACACTCTATATGGGGCAATTTGGAGAATTCAATTGACCTTGATCCATGTTTTTGGACCGTGGGAGGAAACCGGAGAACCCGGTGGAAACCCACGCGGACACGGGGAGGACATGGAAACTCCACCCAGATTGGGATTCGAACCTGGAATCCCTAGCGCTGAGAGGAGAACATGCCAACCACTAAGGCACCGTGCCACCCTTTTCCGTTACATTGTCTTTTAAAATAAAAAACAGTGTGTATTTTCAGATAACTTTTGTTGAAATGTCTTTGTAGAACGTTTGGACAGCTCTGCTTCAACTGAGAGCATATTCTGTACATACAGCAGAATAAAACCTAACCAATCACATCGCAGGCCAGAAACCTTCCCACAACTAAAATAATACAGCAAATAGCAGCAATTACAACGCGAAAGGTGGAAAATGTTAAATGTCAGCGGTGCATTGTGGGAGAATGAGAGCAGGAGATAAACAGTTTGGTAAAACTCGGTCGGAATCTGAAATGAGCGTAAAGACTCAGCGGGGCAGAAAAACACAAAGGGGATTTAAAGAAAGCCGGCCACGTTAAAGGCGTTTTTTCCTGATTGCCCCACATTCTGCTGAAGTGAGAGCTGAACTCTGTGCATCGGAACCCGCCGACGCTTTCTCTCGTTACGGAATTCCTGGCGCTCGCGGTGTTGAGCCACAAGCGACCGAAACAGCTGCAGGCTGGGATCCGAGCTGCAGGGTTGAAACCCGGTTCTCAAAACGATGATGGCAGTGAAGAACCCTATAGAACATGCAGCAGCAGGAAGCCAGGCCCATGATTTACCCTCATTTTAATGCTTAACACATTCGGTGAGCTCTCGCACGCTGAGAATGGTACCTGACCTTCAGAAACAAAAACGTTTCATCACCGTGACAGCCATCTCTGTCTTAGTTTATTAGCAATTATTATTACAAATAAAAATTATTATTATTAGGTTTAAAGGAGAAGTGGCTGCTCCAAATTGCCCCTCTCTACAATTCTGTTAAATTTTAACGCTTAACAAAACAGTGAGCGAGCTCTCGCACGCTGAGAATGGTACCTGACCTTCAGAAACAAAAAACATTTCATCACCGTGACAGCCATCTCTGTCTTAGTTTATTAGCAATTATTATTACAATTAAAAATTATTATTATTAGGTTTAAAGGAGAAGTGGCTGCTCCAAATTGCCCCTCTATAAAGTTCTGTTAAATTTTAACGCTTAACAAAACATTGAGTGAGCTCTCGCACGCTGAGAATGGAAGCTGACCTTCAGAAAAAAAAAACGTTTCATCACCGTGACAGCCATCTCTGTCTTAGTTTATTAGCAATTATTATTACAATTAAAAATTATTATTATTAGGTTTAAAGGAGAAGTGGCTGCTCCAAATTGCCCCTCTCTACAATTCTGTTAAATTTTAACGCTTAACAAAACATTGAGTGAGCTCTCGCACGCTGAGAATGGTAGCTGACCTTCAGAAAAAAAATGTTTCATCACCGTGACAGCTCAGCTATCTCTGTCTTAATTTATTAGCAATTATTATTACAATTAAAATTTATTATTAGGATTAAAGGAGAAGTGGTTGCTCCAAATTGCCCCTCTCTAAAATTCTGTTTAATTTTCACGCTTGACAAAACATTGAGCGAGCTCTCGCACGCTGAGAATGGTACCTGACCTTCAGAAAAAAAACGTTTAAAAACCGTGACAGCTCAGCTATCTCTGTCTTAATTACTTAGAAATTATTATTACAAATAAAAATTATTATTAGGATTAAAGGAGAAGTGGCTGCTCCAAATTGCCCCTATCTTGTGTGTGTGTGTGTGTGTGTGTGTGTGTGTGTGTGTGTGTGTGTCCAGCGATGGGTGGGTTTCCTCTCACAGACCAAAAACATGGATTCAAGGTGAAATGGCTGCTCTAAATTGCCCCTCTCTAAAATTAAAATTAAATTTTAACGCTTGACAAAACATTGAGCGAGCTCTCGCACACTGTGAATGGAAGCTGACCTTCGGAAAAAAAAAAACGTTTAAAACCTGTGACAGCGCTGCTCCAAATTGCCCCTATGTTGTGTGTGTGTGTGTGTGTGTGTGTCCAGCGATGGGTGGGTTTCCTCTCACAGACCAAAAACATGGATTCAAGGTGAAATGGCTGCTCTAAATTGCCCCTCTCTAAAATTCAGCGGGGCAGAAAAACACAAAGGGGATTTAAAGAAAGCCGGCCGCGTTAAAGGCATTTTTTTTCCTGATTGCCCCGCATTCTGCTGAAGTGAGAGCTGAACTCTGTGCATCGGAACCCGCCGACGCTTTCTCTCGTTACGGAATTCCTGGCGCTCGCGGTGTTGAGCCACAAGCGACCGAAACAGCTGCAGGCTGGGATCCGAGCTGCAGGGTTGAAACCCGGTTCTCAAAACGATGATGGCAGTGAAGAACCCTATAGAACATGCAGCAGCAGGAAGCCAGGCCCATGATTTACCCTCATTTTAATGCTTAACACATTCGGTGAGCTCTCGCACGCTGAGAATGGAAGCTGACCTTCAGAAAAAAAAAATGTTTCATCACCGTGACAGCCATCTCTGTCTTAGTTTATTAGCAATTATTATTACAATTAAAAATTATTATTATTAGGTTTAAAGGAGAAGTGGCTGCTCCAAATTGCCCCTCTCTAAAATTCTGTTAAATTTTAATGCTTAACAAAACATTGAGCGAGCTCTCGCACGCTGAGAATGGTACCTGACCTTCAGAAAAAAAAACGTTTCATCACCGTGACAGCCATCTCTGTCTTAGTTTATTAGCAATTATTATTACAATTAAAAATTATTATTATTAGGTTTAAAGGAGAAGTGGCTGTTCCAAATTGCCCCTCTCTACAATTCTGTTAAATTTTAACGCTTAACAAAACATTGAGTGAGCTCTCGCACGCTGAGAATGGAAGCTGACCTTCAGAAAAAAAATGTTTCATCACCGTGACAGCTCAGCTATCTCTGTCTTAATTTATTAGCAATTATTATTACAATTAAAATTTATTATTAGGATTAAAGGAGAAGTGGCTGCTCCAAATTGCCCCTCTCTAAAATTCTGTTTAATTTTCACGCTTGACAAAACATTGAGCGAGCTCTCGCACGCTGAGAATGGTACCTGACCTTCAGAAAAAAAACGTTTAAAAACCGTGACAGCTCAGCTATCTCTGTCTTAATTACTTAGAAATTATTATTACAAATAAAAATTATTATAAGGATTAAAGGAGAAGTGGCTGCTCCAAATTGCCCTGCTCTAAAATTCTGTTAAATTTTAACGCTTAACAAAACATTGAGTGAGCTCTCGCACGCTGAGAATGGTACCTGACCTTCAGAAAAAAAAAGTTTAAAAACCGTGACAGCTCAGCTATCTCTGTCTTAATTACTTAGCAATTATTATTACAATTAAAAATTATTATTAGGATTAAAGGAGAAGTGGCTGCTCCAAATTGCCCCTCTCTAAAATTCTGTTAAATTTTAACGCTTAACAAAACATTCGGTGAGCTCTCACACGCTGTGAATGGAAGCTGACCTTCGGAAAAAAAAAACGTTTCATCACCGTGACAGCCATCTTTGTCTTAGTTTATTAGCAATTATTATTACAATTAAAAATTATTATTATTAGGTTTAAAGGAGAAGTGGCTGCTCCAAAATGCCCCTCTCTAAAATTCTGTTCAATTTTAATGCTTAACAAAACATTGAGCGAGCTCTCGCACGCTGTGAATGGAAGCTGACCTTCGGAAAAAAAAAGCTATCGCTGTCTTATTTTCTTAGCAATTATTATTACAAATAAAAAATTATTATTAGGATTAAAGGAGAAGTGGCTGCTCCAAATTGCCCCCATCTTGTGTGTGTGTGTGTGTGTGTGTGTGTGTGTGTCCAGCGATGGGTGGGTTTCCTCTCACAGACCAAAAACATGGATTCAAGGTGAAATGGCTGCTCTAAATTGCCCCTCTCTAAAATTAAAATTTAATTTTAACGCTTGACAAAACATTGAGCGAGCTCTCGCACGCTGTGAATGGAAGCTGACCTTCGGAAAAAAAAAAAACGTTTAAAACCTGTGACAGCGCTGCTCCAAATTGCCCCTATGTTGTGTGTGTGTGTGTGTGTGTGTGTCCAGCGATGGGTGGTTTCCTCTCACAGAAAAGGTGAAATGGCTGCTCTAAATTGCCCCTCTCTAAAATTCTGTTAAATTTTAACGCTTAACAAAACATTGAGCGAGCTCTCGCACGCTGAGAATGGAAGCTGACCTTCGGAAAAAAAAACGTTTCATCACCGTGACAGCTATCTCTGTATTAATTACTTAGAAATTATTATTACAATTAAAAATTATTATTAGGATTAAAGGAGAAGTGGCTGCTCCAAATTGCCCCTATGTAGTGTGTGTGTGTGTGTGTGTGTGTGTGTGTGTGTGTGTGTGTGAGTGTGTCCCCAGCGATGGGAAGGTTTCTCCAGTTTCTTCCCACAGTCCAAAAACCTGGATTCAAGGTGAAGTTGCGGCTCTAAATTGCCTGATCTATATTTCTCTTATAGAGTATGTGTGAGTGTGTTCTCAGTGATGAGTGGGTTTTCTCTGGTTTCCTCTCACAGTCCAAAAACATGGATTCAAGGTGAAATGGCTGCTCTAAATTGCCCCATCTATATTGCTCTTTTATAGTTTGTGTGAGCGTCCAGCGATGGGTAGGTTTCTCCAGTTTCTTTTCACAGTCCAAAACCATGGATGCAAGGTGAAGTGGCTGCTCTAAATTGCCCCTCTCTAAACTGCTGTTATAGAGTGTGTGTGAGTGTGTTTCAAGCGATGAGTGGGTTTTCTCTGGTTTCCTCTCACAGTCCAAAAACATGGATTCAAGGTGAAGTGGCGGCTCTAAATTGCCCCATCTATATTTCTCTTATAGAGTATGTGTGAGTGTGTTCTCAGTGATGAGTGGGGTTTCTCCAGTTTCTTTTCACAGTCCAAAACCATGGATGCAAGGTGAAGTGGCTGCTCTAAATTGCCCCTCTCCAAACTGCTGTTATAGAGTGTGTGTGAGTGTGTTTCAAGCGATGAGTGGGTTTTCTCTGGTTTCCTCTCACAGTCCAAAAACATGGATTCAAGGTGAAGTGGTGGCTCTAAATTGCCCCATCTATATTTCTCTTATAGAGTATGTGTGAGTGTGTTCTCAGTGATGAGTGGGTTTTCTCTGGTTTCCTTTCACAGTCCAAAAACATGGATTCAAGGTGAATTGGCTGCTCTAAATTGCCCCCATCTATATTGCTCTTTTATAGTTTGTGTGAGTGTCCAGCGATGGGTAGGTTTCTCCAGTTTCTTCTCACAGTCCAAAACCATGGATGCAAGGTGAAGTGGCTGCTCTAAATTGCCCCTCTCTAAACTCCTGTTATAGAGTGTGTGTGAGTGTGTTTCAAGCGATGAGTGTGTTTTCTCTGGTTTCCTCTCACAGTCCAAAAACATGGATTCAAGGTGAAGTGGTGGCTCTAAATTGCCCCATCTATATTGCTCTTATAGAGTATGTGTGAGTGTGTTCTCAGTGATGAGTGGGTTTTCTTTGGTTTCCTCTCACAGTCCAAAACCATGGATTCAAGGTGAAGTGGCTGCTCTAAATTGCCCCTCTCTAAACTGCTGTTATAGAGTGTGTGTGAGTGTGTTTCAAGCGATGAGTGGGTTTTCTCTGGTTTCCTCTCACAGTCCAAAAACATGGATTCAAGGTGAAGTGGTGGCTCTAAATTGCCCCCTCTATATTTCTCTTATAGAGTATGTGTGAGTGTGTTCTCAGTGATGAGTGGCTTTTCTCTGGTTTCCTCTCACAGTCCAAAAACATGGATTCAAGGTGAATTGGCTGCTCTAAATTGCCCCCATCTATATTGCTCTTTTATAGTTTGTGTGAGTGTCCAGCGATAGGTAGGTTTCTCCAGTTTCTTCTCACAGTCCAAAACCATGGATGCAAGGTGAAGTGGCTGCTCTAAATTGCCCCTCTCTAAACTGCTATTATAGAGTGTGTGTGAGTGTGTTTCAAGCGATGAGTGGGTTTTCTCTGGTTTCCTCTCACAGTCCAAAAACATGGATTCAAGGTGAAGTGGCTGCTCTAAATTGCCCCCATCTATATTGCTCTTTTATAGTTTGTGTGAGTGTCCAGCGATGGGTAGGTTTCTCACGTTTCTTCTCACAGTCCAAAACCATGGATTCAAGGTGAAGTGGCTGCTCTAAATTGCCCCTCTCTAAACTGCTGTTATAGAGTGTGTGTGTGTGTGTGTTTCAAGCGATGATTGGGTTTTCTCTGGTTTCCTCTCACAGTCCAAAAACATGGATTCAAGGTGAAGTGGTGGCTCTAAATTGCCCTATCTATATTTCTCTTATAGAGTATGTGTGAGTGTGTTCTCAGTGATGAGTGCGTTTTCTCTGGTTTCCACTCACAGTCCAAAAACATGGATTCAAGGTGAATTGGCTGCTCTAAATTGCCCCTCTCTAAACTGCTGTTATAGAGTGTGTGTGTGTGTGTGTTTCAAGCGATGATTGGGTTTTCTCTGGTTTCCTCTCACAGTCCAAAAACATGGATTCAAGGTGAAGTGGTGGCTCTAAATTGCCCCATCTATATTTCTCTTATAGAGTATGTGTGAGTGTGTTCTCAGTGATGAGTGGGTTTTCTCTGGTTTCCTCTCACAGTCCAAAAACATGGATTCAAGGTGAATTGGCTGCTCTAAATTGCCCCTCTCTAAACTGCTGTTATAGAGTGTGTGTGTGTGTGTGTGTTTCAAGCGATGATTGGGTTTTCTCTGGTTTCCTCTCACAGTCCAAAAACATGGATTCAAGGTGAAGTGGTGGCTCTAAATTGCCCCATCTATATTTCTCTTATAGAGTGTGTGTGAGTGTGTTCTCAGTGATGAGTGGGTTTTCTCTGGTTTCCTCTCACAGTCCAAAAACATGGATTCAAGGTGAAGTGGCTGCTCTAAATTGCCCCATCTATATTGCTCTTTTATAGTTTGTGTGAGTGTGTCCTGAGTGATGGCTTTTCCACTCGTTTGATCAAAGAGAACATCGGCGTGACTGACCTTCATGGGTGGATAGCGGTGATAGGGCGCCGATCCTGTAGCTAACTCGATGGCAGTTATTCCGAAGCTCCAAATGTCAGCTTTGAAGTCATAACCCCGTACCTGAGACCAATCAAAGGCTTATATGACTAACAGGTAGAGAATTCTGTCCGAAAATCAAGAACCCGTGAGTAACACCTGGGTTCCACCTAATTTAATAACAGCTGCCAGGGTCTAATCTCACCTGCTCCATCACCTCGGGAGCCATCCAACATGGAGTTCCCACGAACGTCTTCCTCACTTTATTCCTCGTCACGTCTCCTCCAGTTGACAGGAATGCACTCACCCCAAAATCTACAAAGAGCATTACCGGCAAGGTTAACATGAAAAATGGAAATTTAACAAACGCGCAGTCACGATGAGGAAAGGAGCTTTTCGGGTTTTGGCACGCCGAAATGAAATCACTGCGGATTTAATGGGTTTGGTGCAGAGGACGCGTCTGGCATAGTTTAAATTCATGTCACTGGAATTGAATGTTGGAATGTTAACATCGAGTCAGTGCTTTTCTTTCAGCATAAAAGTCTGATCGCACAAAAACCCCACACAAGCAACACTGCGGCGGCTTTCCGTTCGGTTCTCCGTTGCAGAAGGTGTTTGCATGCAGTCGAGCTCGTTCGGAATTATCGGTTTTACTCAATTTAGTAACCGCAATTCATGAGCCTGAGTTAATAAAGCAATACGGCACGAGGGGGCGTGAATTATTGTGGCAAAATCACAGAAAAAAAAGGTGTTGAGCACGACAATAATACACTACCTTGAAATGCTTTTAGGAAATAATTACACACTTTAATACAAAACAAGATTTAAATCATAAAAGCGTTTAATGAAAACTAAATTTTTAGTAATCTGCTCTTCCGTAGTGTTATCTAGTCCAGTTTTTTAAGTGAACATTGACTGCTGAGTAACAGGATACCGATTTCTCTAACATACACTGCCATCCCAATTAGATTCAAAGACGTGGAACTACCCATTTTATGATATATGTATATATAACTTATATGAGCATTCAATTATAATTATAGAGCATTAAATTCACAACTCATATACTTATACAAACATACACTATATATATATATATATATATATATATATATATATATATATATATATATATACATATATATATACATACACACACACATACACACACACACACACACACACACACCATATACATACACACACACACACACACACACACACACACACACACACATATATATATATATATATATATATATATATATATATATATTCATTCATCATCTCCCGCTTTATCCTCTATTAGGGTCACGGTGGGGTTCCCCATGCCCATCCAGGGGAGAACGTCTCGGGCGCTGGGCAGATACACCCAGGACAGGGCGCCAATCCATCGCTGGGCACACACTCACACACTCAAGCACACTCTATATGGGGCAATTTAGAGAACTCAATTAACTTGATCCATGTTTTTGGACTGTGGGAGGAAACCGGAGAACCCGGAGGAAACCCACGCGGACATGGGGAGAACATGGAAACCCCACCCAGATGGGGATTCGAACCGGGAATAAATATATATATATATATATATATATATATATATATATATATATATATATATATATATATATATATACATGCTGGATAGGAAGTTTTTATACTTTATTGCCTAAATAAATACATTTTATATATTGCAGTATTAAGACACAAGTGTCAACAGAGGACATTATTTAGGAAATAAAGTATAAAACTTCCAATTCCACTGTCGATGCAATTAAAATGCAACAAACTCGTATTGGCCCCAGCTGTATAATTAAACCTAATTAAGGATCAATGTGAAGGTTTGCCGACAGAACAACATAAATCTCATTCATAAAAGATCCAAGTAGGATGCTGAAAGCGACGAGCAAAAACCTAGACCAATTACACAGATACAGTTAAGGAGGTTTAATTAATGTAGAGCTATAAATATCCCTGATAATTCCCGAAATCCTTTAATCCCACCTTAATTATGCAGTGCGCCAAATTAGACTTTTTACTGGATTAGGTGATTACTGGACCATTCATCATGACACTCGCCTATGGACCATCGGAATACTAATACAAGTCAGACAGAGAAGTCAGAGTTCTAATGATATTACATTGTAGGGTTGTGTGTTCAGTTTACAGCGGGGTTGTTTATAAGAACCTTCAGGTATTTATATAATCTGAGTAAGATTATGTTTCTGAAACCATGTTGGTTCACATACATGGAGATCAGATGTCCGTAAATCTGATTGGCTGAGACGGTTGGCAAACCGCGACATTACTGACAATAACACACACCTCTGAGCGCTTCACAATGGTATCGATGCGTGATAAACAATACATTGTTTTAAATCACGTGTCATAAATGGAAACACAGAATAATATAAACGGCGAGTCGATTCCTGATGAGCACTAATCCGGTATCCTGTTATTCAGTGATCAAGGTTCAGCCTAAAAATCATACTAGATTAAATCACAGAAGTCCATTCATTCATTATCATTATCTCCCGCTTTATCCTCTATTAGGGTCGCGGGGGGTTCCCCATGCCCATCCAGGGGAGAACGTCTCGGGCGCTGGGCAGAAAGACCCAGGACAGGGCGCCATTTCATCGCTGGGCACACACTCACTCACACAGACACACTCTATATGGGGCAATTTTGGGAATTCAATTGACTTGATCCATGTTTTTGGACTGTGGGAGGAAACCGGAGAACCCGGAGGAAACCCACGCAGACACGGGGAGAACATGGAAACTCCACCCAGATGGGATGGGGATTCGAACCGGGAATCCCTAGTGCTGAGAGGCGAACGTGCTGACCACTAAGCCACCGTGCCGCCCCACAGAAGTCCAGATTATTAAAAATTGTCCAATAAATAAACCTATTTATAAATTATACCTTTTTTTTTTCATTATAGAGCTTATAGAACAGTTTTATAAAACCACTAAGGCACTCGAGGTTGTGGATTATGGCTTTATTAACGTTAAACCTTAATTACCAGAACAGCTGCCTCTCATCATGGAAGACTTTCCCCAAGGATTGTAGAAACATGTGGCCATTTAAACCGATGTGAACCTGTGAGGGGTCGGATTTACTAAAAAAAATAAAGTCCACTTACAATTTGAAAAGAAAACAAAGTAATAATAGATTTAATAATAATAAAAAATTATTTGGTCTTGTAAAAACCCTTGCAAAAATGGAGGGAGGAACCAGAGAACCTAAACAGAACCCACTCAGGAACAGAAATGACCTCTCAGTGTTGGAGATCCAGGTTCGAATCTCCATCTGGGTGGAGTTTCCATGTTCTCCCCGTCGAAATGAGGTTGGGTTTCCGCATGGGTTTCCTCTGGGTTCCTCAGGTTTCCTCCCACTGTCCAAAAACATGGATTTAAATAAAATTCGATACCTTTAAATTGCCCCTATATAGTGTGTGTGCGTGTGTGTGAGAGTGCAAAATGATCGATTGGCACCCTATCCTGTTCTGCCCTGCAACCGAAACGTTCTCCCCTAGATGGGCATGGGGAACACCCCCTCACCCAGTACAGGACGCCAATCTATCACTGGGCACACACTCACTCACTCACATAGACACACTCTATATGGGGCAACTTGCAGAATTCAATTGACCTTGATCCATATTTTTGGACTGTGGGAGGAAACCTCTATTAGGGTCGCGGTGGGGTTCCCCATGCCCATCCAGGGCAGAACGTTTCGGGTGCTGGGCAGATACACCCAGGACAGGACACCAATCCATCGCTGGGCACACACTCACTCACTCACACACACACACTCTATATGGGGCAATTTGGAGAACTCAATTGACTCGATCCATGTTTTTGGACTGTGGGAGGAAACCGGAGAACCCGGAGGAAACCCACGCGGACACGGGGAGAACGTGGAAACTCCACCCAGATGGGGATTCGAACCGGGAATCCCTAGTGCTGAGAGGAGAACGTGCTAAACCACTAAGCCACCTGAAGGTCACAAGTGAGAAATAATATTCATACCAAACTGATTCCAACTAACTCCTGGGAGTCGCAGCACTGTTCCCGACCGTTCGGCCCTTTTCATCGTCACGAGTCCTATTTTCGAACCACGAGACGTCAAAAACGTTAAACGTCTCAATGCGCACGGACCATCCATCACCCCCGGATCGGCTTCTACTCAGCAGGAACCCCCCCCACACACACACATCATAAAGAGCAGGAGATCGGGTTTTATTCCGCCGCTCATCTTCAGAAGTTCATCATCACCTCGGTCAACACCGATCCGGGAATTCATCGCGAGCCTCGGCTTTTTCGTCGATTCCCGTCTCATGACTTTGCAGATTACTTCAGCTTCGTGTACTAATGCCTTGATTTCTAGGGTTTTTCATCTCTAAACTTTCTGATTTTATTTATTCTCATACTATTACGTTAAGACCCAGCTGACTGGGAATAAGCATCAAACTCCAAACTCCGTGACGTTTTCATTTTTTTTTTTAGATATTAAAAGCCTTTTGATTGTTTTTAATCAAAGGCTCAGAGCCACGGCGCTCTTTAATTAGCCGAGTCCAGCAGCTCGTTCCACTCTGTAAAGTCTCCCTTTAACTTGCAGACTGATTTGCATTTTAAGACGCTGATAGTTTGGTCAGAAAATGCAAATTTAAAGGGGATTTAAGATTTCTTACACTGTACTTGAAACATTTATATTATAATAACATATCCATCCATCCATCCATTATCTTCCGCTTTATCCTCTATTAGGGTCGCGGGGGGGGGGGGGGGGGGGGTTGCCCATGCCCATCCAGGGGAGAAGGTTTAGGGCAGATACACCCAGGACAGGGTGCTAATCTATCAGTGGACACACACTCACTCACACAAACACATTCTATATGGGGCAATTTGGAGAATATCAATTGACCTTGAGTCATGTTTTTGGACTGTGGGAGAAAACCGGACAACCCTGAGGAAACCCACGTGGACACGGGGAGAGCATGGAAACTCCACCCAGATTGGGATTCGAACCGGGGATGTCTTGCGCTGAGAGGAGAACATGCCAATCACTAAGCCACCGTGCCACCCATAATAATATACAATTTATAAAATTTAAAATGTTTAATCCTCTATTAGGGTCGCGCGCAGATACACCCAGGACAGGGCACACACACACACACACACACACACACACACACACACACACACACACACCACACACACACACACACACTATATGGGGCAATTTAGAGCATTCAATCGCTCTTGAATTCATGTTTTTGAGAGGAAACCAGAGAACCCAGAAAAAAAACCCACGCGGACATGGGGAGAACATGCAAACTCCACCCAGATTGGGATTCGAACCGGGATCCCCTAAGCCTCTGTGCCGTCCCAAACAAAAATGGATTTGTTAAAATAATGTGTCTGAGGTGAATACGAAATACGAAAGCATTGGAACTAGGGGTGAGCTGCAATATTCGCTGATTCGACGATTCGATTCGGAGAACCGTAGTCGACTATGAACCTCATAGTCGAATGTACCATTTTGACCACATGGGGGCGCCCATGGCTGCTGCTAAGCATTAGTTTTTACATGAAATGTCTTTGTTTTCGTTATATATATAGCCTTGATCTGAGTGTTTTAGGTTTTTCCTTTGAAGTGGAAAAAAGTCCAGAACGGGGATCCCATTTACGGTGCTCTAGAAAAACAAGTAAAATATTTAAAAAAATTTTTTAAAAACCACGCCATCTTGTGGTGAAATTTTAACTGATTCGACTATCAGTCGACTATAGGGGAAAATCTGACGAATCAGATTGGACTATGAAAATCCTTAGTTGAAGACACCCCTAATTGGAACACTGAAGATCTCATTCTAAGTCGCTTTCGTTTGGCTTTTCCTCTTTGAGGGTTTCTGTTAGAATTTTCACCCGGTTATCTGGAGCAGCTCTTCTCAAACTTCCTTCCATTCGATACGAGATGGGTTGAGTTCAGGGCTCAGTGCGGGTCACACCACACTCCCCCAACCACGCCTTTATGACATGTGCTCTCGAGCAAAGTCAAGCCGCACAGAAGAGAGCCTTCCCTGAACTCCATCCAGACAGATAATATCCAACCTGCGTGATTATGGCTTTGAACTTCTACACCTCGCTCCAAGAGAATTCTAGATTACGAGGTGCTGCCCAAAATATTTGTACATGTTTCATACAGGCAGATGACTTATATATTAAACAAAGGGACAGTTTGTGGTCATATCTCATTGACTCATTGGCTACAAAGTATTAAAAAAAAAAAAACACGTTAAATTAACATTTTTTTTAAGTTAAGATGTAATATGAACGTTTTCGGACGTTGTAATGTATCACATTTACATTTAATAACATCAGTTTGCAACGATGACGAAAGCCCCGATCTGTATAACCGCAAAGATTTATTAATACTAAATAATAAATCGACATTTTAACTACTACTTAGAACTACTGCAAATCAAAAGCGAAGCAAACCAGAAAAATCTGAACCATGATATTTTTGAGCATTAAGACACAGGGCATAAGGAAGCTAGAGAGCTCCCTCTGGTGGCCTTAATATTAAAACAATAATGAGGAGAGTAGAGTTGCAATAATAATAATAATAACAATAAATTGGTACAAAACATAAACCCAATGAACTTGCACATGAACTTATATATAAACACATGAACTTGCAGCTTTTACAGTCCGCTTCCACACAAAATATTAAATAGTTCTGATTATTAAGAGGATTAATAAGTTTATCTTAAAACAAAAATGATTAGCTCTTTTCCCTTTATGAATATTAATGATGCATCAAAACATATAAATACTTAAAAAGAGAAAAAGTTCATCAGAGACCTGTGTCTAAAAACAACAATTAGCATATTAAAAAATATATAATTATATATATATATAATATAATACAGAAATACAGATATAAATAATAATTATCATTTATAAATAATATAAATAAGAATAGGGCGGGCACGGTGGCTTAGTGGTCAGCACGTTCTCCTCTCAGCGCTAGGGATTCCCGTTTCAAATCCCCATCTGTGTGGAGTTTCCATGTTCTCCCCGTGTCTGCGTGGGTTTCCTCCGTGTTCTCCAGTTTCCTCCCACAGTCCAAAAACATGGATCAAGTCAATTGAGTTCTCCAAATTTCCCCATATAGAGTGTGTCTGTGTGAGTGAGTGTGTGCCCAGCGATGGATTGGCGCCCTGTCCTGGGTGTATCTGCCCAGCGCCCGAGACGTTCTCCCCTGGATGGGCATGGGGAACACCCCCACGACCCTAATAGAGGATAAAGCGGGAGATAATGAATGAATGAATATGTATGTTTCCATTCTGACAATATATGGGTCACGTCTTCTGTTAAATTGGTTTAATGATGCTCATAATACACAGTTAAAGGATAAAACCCTGGATATTTGAGTGGCTTTACTGTGTTTACTGATTGCAGACAAACATACCTGCTATTTGCACCGATCCATCTTCTCCCAACAGGATGTTCCCAGCCTTCACATCCCTACAGCGGACGATTGAGCGGACAGTGAACGTCTACACAAACGTTTGCAGTGGTGTGTAAATCGGCAGTGTAAATGATCCGGTTGTGTACCTGTGAATTTGTCCATTTCGGTGGAGGTAATCAAGACCCTCCAAAACCTCTTTCAAAATAGTAGCTATAGCGGCCTCCTCCAGAACGCCGTTTTTGTGCTCTTCATTGCTACATATGTGCTTGATGATGTCCAACACCGACCCTAAAACACAAGAACGACTTCCATGAGAAGAGACTAGAAATATGGACCTCTGCTGAGAGTTCATCTTAATGGGCTTTATTTTATTTCCATCATCATCTTCCAATTTATCCTCTATTAGGGTCGTGGTGGCGTTCCCCATGCCCATCCAGGGGAGAACGTCTCGGGCGCTGGGCAGATAGACCCAGGACAGGGTGCCAATCCATCGCTGGGCACACCCTCACTCACACAGACACACTCTATATGGGGCAATTTGGAGAATTCAATTGACCTTGATCCATGTTTTTGGACTGTGGGAGGAAACCGGAGAACCCGGAGGAAACCCACGCAGACACGGGGAGAACATGGAAACTCCACCCAGATTGGGATTCGAACCGGGAATCCCTAGTGCTGAGAGGAGAACATGCCAACCACTAAGCCACCGTGCCGCCATTGGCATTAATTATTTCCAGCTTTATCCACTATTAGGGTCGGGGGATCATCCAGGGCAGAACGTTTCGGGTGCTGGGCAGATACACCCAAGACAGGACACCAATCCATCGCTGGGCACACACTCACTCAAACACACACTATATGGGGCAATTTTGAGAATTAGTGGTAACTTCAGTGGCCTTTAGATTCGATAGTCCCATACCCCTAATCACTGAGGTACCACATCTGCTTTAAGGTCTATTGCTTATATTTAATAATTAGATGTATATGGGGCAGCATGGTGGCTTAGTGGATCCATGTTCTCAGAGTCCACGTGGGTTCTCCAGTTTTCATCCCACAGAATACCCAGGGATGCTGCCTTCAGGTCGGCAATTCTAATATGCTGCTATATTTATATTATATATATATACGGCACGGTGGCTTAGTGTTTGGCACGTTCGCCTCTCAGCACTAGGGATTTCCGGTTCGAATCCCCATCTGGGTGGAGTTTCCATGTTCTCCCCGTGTCTGCGTGGGTTTCCTCCAGGTTCTCCGGTTTCCTCCCACAGTCCAAAAACATGGATCAAGTCAATTGAGTTCTCCAAATTGCCCCATATATAGTGTGTATGCATGTGTGTCTGTGTGAGTGAGTGTGTGCCCAGCGAAAGATTGGCGCCCTGTTCTGGGTGTAGCTGCCCAGCGCCTGAGACGTTCTCCCCTGGATGGGCATGGAGAACCCCACCGCGACCCTAATAGAGGAAAAAGCGGGAGATAATGAATGAATGAATATATATATATATTCTTGAATTTATTTTATATACTGTATATACATATATTTATATATTATATTTATAGTTAAAATATTCTATATTTTATTTATATTTTTAGTGGTATATTATATATATTATATATATTCATAGTTCACATGTGTGTAATTCTCATTTTCTTCTTTAAAATTAAAATTGAAATTAGAACTTTAAAATAACGGTAAAATAATAATTTCGTTCTTGTCTCATGTAACACACGTGATATTAATGATAATAAAATTTTCTTGAATCTTGAAAAACATGGATTTAAGGTAACCTGACTGCTCTAAATTGCCCCCTACGGCGTGTGCCTGTGTGAGTGATTGTCCCCAGCAATCGATTGGCGCCGTGTCCTTGTTTATTTTGCCCAGCACTATAAACAGTTCTCCCCTGGATGGGCATGGGGGAACCCCCCAGCGACCCCCCCCCCCCCAATGCCCGAGTAGACATTTGGTCATGAAGCAGATGCTTTTATCCAAAACGACTTACAAGGTGAACACAGGGTTAATCACAGCATCCCTGGAGCAATGAGGGTTAAGGTTCTTGCTCAAGGACCCACATTGGTAACTTCAGTGGATCTGGGATTTGAACCCCCAACCTTCAGATTGAGAGCCCAACGCACTAACCACTGAGCTACCGCGCCCTCCTCAACTCATTTTCAGGGTGCTTTTTCTTTTCCCCATGAACGGATGGATTAAAAGCACTATAAAGAAATAAAACGCCTCAGAAATATAAACTCAAGCATTCTAATCACAGAACTCGATTGGACTCTATGCAAATTACATCGAAATAACTTCACGGAGTCATTTTTCTTTCTTCTCCGCTGATCATTGTGCACGAAAAAAAAAAAAAAGAAGTCCTCAGTGCCGTCTGCAGCTGGCTCGCTCACAGACACAGACCTGTGTACCAACACTATGCATATGATGCTGCACAGGTGGTAATTGGATTTCCACGCTCTGGAGCAAAGCGCAATTTAACTTTTGCTCTCTGGGGACGAAGTTTTTTTTACAGTAATGAGAAATTCAGCCAGCATTCCTGTCTGGGCAGCATGTTCTCTTCTGGATGCTTTAGTAGTTTGAATAACGTAAAAACAGATTACGGTCTATGAGTGAGCTGCAATATTCGCTGATTCGACGATTCGATTCGGAGAACCGTAGTCGACTATGAACCTTATAGTCGAATGTACCATTTTGACCACATGGGGGCGCCCATGGCTGCTGCTAAGCATTAGTTTTTACATGAAATGTCTTTGTTTTCGTTATATATATAGCCTTTTGTCAAATAAATTTTTAGGTTTTTATTTTTTTTTTAGGTTTTTCCTTTGAAGTGGAAAAAAGTCCAGAACGGGGATCTCATTTACGGTGCTCTAGAAAAACGAGTAAAATATAAAAAAATATATTTTTAAAAAACCACGCTTATAGCGCCATCTTGTGGTGAAATTTTAACTGATTCGACTATCAGTCGACTATAGGGAAAATCTGACGAATCAGATTCGACTATGAAAAACCTTTGTTGAATACAGCCCTATTACGGTGATATTCACTGAATGTGCTAGAGGTTGAAGAGAGGAGAAAAAAAAATAACATGCAAAACACATTTCTTTAAAAAAAATAAAAATAAAAAAAATTAAATAAAAATTTAAAAAAAAATTAATTAATTTATTAAAATTAATAAAAAGGTCTGCGCTTACCTCCACTGAGCAGCTTCATAACCAACCAAAGTTCGTCTTTCACCACAAATGAGGTATAGTAGGTCACTACATTCGGATGGTTGCACTGGCTCATGGCTTGAATCTCTTTCTGCATTCAAACAGGAAAAAAGAAAACGAAATAAACCAAGAAATACAAATTATAGTCCCTAAACCTAATTAATGATTTCTCATAAAAACATCTACAACATCAACATCTGAGAAACAATATGATGAAGAGACAGATTTCAATATAACCTCCCCTTTACTTCCCACATACAAAATGAGTTCTAATGTTAAACACCTTTAAAAATATATAAATAAAATAATCACAGGTGGCTTAGTGGTTAGCACCTCACCTCTCAGCGCTAGGGATTCCCGGTTCGAATCCCCATCTGGGTGGAGTTTCCATGTTCTCCCCGTGTCCGCGTGGGTTTCCTCCGGGTTCTCCTGTTTCCTCCCACAGTCCAGTCCAAAAACATGGATCAAGTCAATTGAGTTCTCCAAATTGCCCCATATAGTGTGTGTCTGTGTGAGTGAGTGTGTGCCCAGCGATGTCCTGGGTGTATCTGCCCAGCGCCCGAAACGTTCCCCCCTGGATGGGCATGGGGAACCCCCCGCGACCCTAATAGAGGATAAAGCAGCAGATAATGAATGAATGAATGAACAATGTGTTTAAACCAGGGATGTTCATGTGCCAATTACCTAAAACTACTGAATATATAAAACTATAAACACACACACGCACACACACACACACACATACACACAAACACACACATATATATATATATATATATATAGCGCCCGAAACGTTCTCCCCTGGATGGGCATGGGGAACCCCACCACGACCCTAATAGAGGATAAAGCGGGAGATAATGAATGAATATATATATATATATATATATATATATAGGATGAATTGTAGATCGTTAAAAACCCTACACTATTTCCACTCGTACACTCTTCTTATTAATTAATTATTCTCTCATAAAGTTCAGTACTATGTGGTTATGACTGTTGCCAGTTAAATGGTCAACTATGGAACATTGGGGCATTTCGCGAAACAACTTACAACAAGTCTTCCAGCCTCCCGTTTGGGATTAAAGGGATTAAAGATGCTCTGAAATAATCCTAAAGACGTGTGGAAGGACTTCCTAATTATTTTTTTTTCACTTGCTGTTAAAATAGCGTTTTACATTTCCACAAACTTTCAGTCATAAAGGTTATACATTTGTAGAAAACTATAAAACAATACACACACAAAAAAAAAAAAAAAAAAAAAGCAGATGCACACATCCAATAAATCTATTATAAATTACTGTATTATAAATCAGCAAGCAGTAATCAGGCTGATTATTGTGGCTCTGCATAAATTAACAGAAGTCTATTATTATGCATCTGCTGATCTGCCGGCAGTAGAGATGTGTATTGTTCACTTTGTTTTCCCCAAACACGGTTTTCCTGTCGCACGCTCGTTCATCAAAGCCATCTCTCATCAGGCTCAGCATCGCCAATACAACCATGAAAAACATTTCAATTATGAGGCCCTCAGTGACACATCTGCTTGTGTGCGAACACTGTTCTCAGAAAAGTTAGAATACTTTCATAAAAAAAATAATAATAATAAAATTTTAAAAAAAGGGGAGTAAAATCCGAAACCTGTGGGATGCCGATTTACTAGAACCTTTAAAACTTTAACGAACTTAATTATACAGTGGTATGCAAATGTTTGGACACTCCTGATCATTTTCAGAATTTTCTTTTATATAAATTGTTGGTTGGGGCGCACGGTGGCTTAGTGGTTAGCATGTTCTCCTCTCAGTGCTGGGGATTCCCGGTTCGAATCCCCATCTCGGTGGAGTTTCCATGTTCTCCCCGTGTCCGCGTGGGTTTCCTCCGGGTTCTCCGGTTTCCGGCCACAGTCCAAAAACATGGATCAAGTTAATTGAGTTCTCTAAATTGCCCCATATAGAGTGTGTTTGTGTGAGTGAGTGAGTGCCCAGCGATGGATTGGCGCCCTGTCCTGGGTCTATCTGCCCAGCGCCCGAGACGTTCTCCCCTGGATGGGCATGGGGAACCCCACCGCGACCCTAATAGAGGATAAAGCGGGAAGATAATGAATGAATGAATAAATTGTTGGTTGGGGCGGCATGATGTCTTAGTGGTTAGCATGTTCTCCTCTCAGCGCTAGGGATTCCCGGTTCGAATCCCCATCTGGGTGGAGTTTCCATGTTCTCCCCGTGTCCGCGTGGGTTTCCTCCGGGTTCTCCGGTTTCCGCCCACAGTCCAAAAACATGGATCAAGTCAATTGAATTCTCCAAATTGCCCCATATAGAGTGTGTCTGTGTGAGTGAGTGTGTGCCCAGTGATGGATTGGCGTCCTGTCCTGGGTCTATCTACCCAGCGCCCGAAACGTTCTCCTCTGGATGGGCATGGGGAACCCCACCGCGACCCTAATAGAGGATAAAGCGGAAGATAATGGAGGGATGGATATTGTTGTTGGGGGAGGCATGATGGCTTAGTGTTTAGCATGTTCTGCTTTTAACTCTGTAAAGCTGCTTTGTGACGTTGTACTATAGTAAAAAAGCTCTATATAAATAAATTACTTGTCCCAACTTTTCTGATAAATAGATTCGTAATTATGAATGTACTCTAGATATAACATCTGAATATGAAATAATTAAAGAAGACATGGTCATGTGGTATGCACACACACACACACATTCATTCATTCATTCATTATTATCTCCCGCTTTATCCTCTATTAGGGTCGCGGTGGGGTTCCTCATGCCCATCCAGGGGAGAACGTCTCGGGCGCTGGGCAGACACACCCAGGACAGGGCGCCAATCCATCGCTGGGCACACACTCACTCACACAGACACACTCTATATGGGGCAATTTTGAGAACTCAATTGACTTGATCCATGTTTTTGGACTGTGGGAGGAAACCGGAGAACCCGGAGGAAACCCACGCGGACACGGGGAGGACATGGAAACTCCACCCAGATGGGGATTCGAAGCGGGAATCCCTAGCGCTGAGAGGAGAACGTGCTAAACCACTAAGCCATCGTGCCGCACACATATTCATATATATATATATATTTTTTGTTTGTTTTTTGTTTTTGTTTTTTTGTGAAGCTGCAATAAATAAAAATGCAAAAGCTGGAGAGAAGCATATATTCCATACCAGCAGGGCAGAGTTTAAAGCGTTAGCCGTGTCTAACACATTGTTCAGCACTAACACGAGCTCTAACATGAGAAAGCTACAAATTCAGCCAGCAGCACAGAACCATGAGAACCATGAGAACCATGAGAGCTCCAGAGGTTTTTGAGTTTACCAGCAGTTCCTCCATGCTGGTCTGGCATTTCTCCAGGTTGATTCGCTTGATAGCGACACGTTCTTGTCGAGGGACGCAGAGCGCAGCCTGGACGACTGCTGTGGCGCCACTGCCTGGAAATGAGAAGAAACACACGAGAACACAACACAGAGGTGAGGAGAGACTAACTTTACATCTCTATATGTAACAGTGGCATAACAGCCCCGTAGAACAGCCCCGTAACCGCCCCGGAGAACCGCCCCGGAGAACAGCCCCGGAGAACAGCCCCGGAGAACCGCCCCGGAGAACAGCCCCGGAGAACCGCCCCGTAGCACCGCCCCGTAGAACCGCCCTGTAGAACAGCACCGTAGAACAGCACCGTAGAACTGCCCCGTAGAACTGCCCCGTAGAACAGCCCCGAAGAACAGCCCCGTAGAACAGCCCCGTAGAACCGCCCCGGAGAACCGCCCCGTAGAACCGCCCCGAAGAACAGCCCCATAGCACTGCCCCGTAGAACAGCACCGTAGAACTGCCCCGTAGAACTGCCCCAAAGAACAGCCCCGTAGAACAGCCCCGTAGAACAGCCCCGTAGAACAGCCCCGTAGAACAGCCCCGTAGAACAGCCCCGTAGAACAGCCCCATAGAACAGCCCCATAGAACACTCCGGTTTTATTAACTCACTTTCTGAACCCGGGGCGGCACAGTGGCTTAGTTCTTAGCATGTTCTCCTCTCAGCACTAGGGATTCCTGGTTCGAATCCCCATCTGGATGGAGTTTCCATGTTCTCCCCATGTCTGCGTGGGTTTCCTCCAGGTTCTCCGGTTTCCTCCCACAGTCCAAAAACATGGATCAAGTTAATTGAGTTCTCAAAATTGCCCCATATAGAGTGTGTCTGTGTGAGTGAGTGTGTGCCCAGCGATGGATTGGCACCCTGTCCTGGGTCTATCTGCCCAGCGCCCGAGAAGTTCTCCCCTGGATGGGCATGGGGAACCCCACCACGACCCTAATAGAGGATAAAGCGGGAGATAATGAATGAATGAATGAATGAATTAAAGATGTTCACAGGGATTCTGGTTAGTACCGTCACAGATGATGAAGGCTTGTTGTAAATATTCCGGTCCGTGAGCAGCCAGCGGTGCATGTTTGGCGTTCTGATCAATAGAGAACGCGTTCGTAACAGCCATGGCCCTCGGGCGCCGAGCCAACACGTGACCCGCTACATACATCAGAACAACCGCTGGTGCAGATGAGGAGGAGGGCATCCCGAAGACCCTCGCAGCCACACGTCCACTCCTCAGCTGATACGATGACGATGGAAATCTCAACTCTGCCTCCGGTGGCCGGGCTTATATCACAACCGACATCCACTGACCACGAGAACATGTCCCCTAATGAACGAGGTCACGATGTTTGGCTGTTATCAACGGATTGCACAGGGATAACTAGGGGTGAGCTGCAATATTCGCTGATTCGACGATTCGATTCGGAGAACCGTAGTCGACTATGAACCTCATCGTCGAATGTACCATTTTGACCACATGGGGGCGCCCATGGCTGCTGCTAAGCATTAGTTTTTACATGAAATGTCTTTGTTTTCGTTATATATATATATATATAGCCGGCGGCACGGTGGTTTAGTGGTTAGCATGTTCTCCTCTCAGCACTAGGGATCCCCGGTTCGAATCCCCATCTGGGTGGAGTTTCCATGTTCTCCCCGTGTCCGCATGGGTTTCCTCCGGGTTCTCCGGTTTCCTCCCACAGTCCAAAAACATGGATCAAGTCAATTGAATTCTCAAAATTGCCCCATATAGAGTGTGCTTGAGTGTGTGAGTGTGTGCCCAGCGATGGTTTGGCGTCCTGTCCTGGGTCTATCTGCCCAGCGCCCGAGACGTTCTCCCCTGGATGGGCATGGGGAACCCCACCGTGACCTTAATAGAGGATAAAGCGGAAGATAATGAATGAATGAATACAATATAGGAGGATTTTCTTGTCTTGTGAATTATAAATATTAATCACATCAAACATCCATCCTTTATCTTCTTTATCCTCTATTAGGGCGCTGGGTAGACAAACCCAGGACAGGGCGCCAATCCATCACTGTACACACACAAACACACTCTATATGGGGCAATTTGGAGCATTCAATTGACCTTGATCCATGTTTTTGGACTGTGGGAGGAAACCGGAGAACCCGGAGGAAACCCACGCGGACACGGGGAGAACATGGAAACTCCACCCAGATTGGGATTCGAACCGGGAATCCCTAGTGTTGAGAGGAGAACATGCTAAACCACTAAGCCACCATGCCGTCCTGTATTATAAATGATAGTAATAATAATTATTATGAATAATGATAATTAATTTTCTTCAAAAATATAATTGAGCCCAAGAATGCTTAAAGATATAATAAGAATGAATTTTATCTTAATAAGACACAGAATAGACCACGGTCTCCCTCTAGTGGGTGAAAACGGGAATTGCTAGAGAGTGACAAGACCTGTTCACAGAAGTTAACAGACTTCACTACAAGATTAAGAGTTTCATTGTGGTCATACAAAGTGATGATGGTGATGGTGATGATGGTGATGATGGTGGTGATGGTGATGATGGTGATGGTGGTGATGGTGGTGATGGTGGTGATGGTGGTGATGGTGGTGATGATGGTGATGATGGTGGTGATGGTGGTGATGGTGGTGATGATGGTGGTGATGGTGGTGATGGTGGTGATGGTGGTGATGGTGGTGATGATGGTGGTGGTGGTGGTGATGGTGGTGATGGTGGTGGTGATGGTGGTGGTGGTGGTGGTGATGGTGGTGGTGATGGTGGTGGTGATGGTGGTAGTGATGATGGTGGTGATGGTGGTGATGATGGTGATGATGATGGTGATGATGATGGTGGTGGTGGTGATGATGGTGGTGATGATGGTGGTGATGGTGGTGATGATGATGGTGGTGGTAATGGTGATGGTGGTGATGGTGGTGGTGATGGTGGTGATGATGATGGTGGTGATGATTGTGATGGTGATGATGGTGGTGATGGTGGTGATGGTGGTGATGGTGGTGATGATGGTAGTGATGATGGTGGTGATGATGGTGATGGTGGTGATGATGATGGTGATGATGATGGTGGTGATGATTGTGATGGTGATGATGGTGGTGATGGTGGTGATGGTGGTGATGATGATGGTGGTGGTAATGGTGATGGTGGTGATGATGATGATGGTGATGATAATGATAATGAGGATGATGATGATGATGGGCTCTGGATTACAAGCCGTGTTTCACAGACAGAGGTTATTTAGTTTAAATCAGATTTTTTAGAACTGAAGAAAGGACGACACTGCATTGCAGCATATAAACCTCGTTCCATGTGTGAACCACAGTGCTGATGGTACCAGCTCCAGCCTGTTACGTTGTATTAGGACCAAAACAGCATGTCATCATTATTGAATCAAATTATTTTGAATTAGGGGTGTCTTCAACTAAGGATTTTCGTAGTCGAATCTGATTCGTCAGATTTTCCCTATAGTCGACTGATAGTCAAATCAGTTAAAGTTTCACCACAAGATGGCGCTATAAGCGTGGTTTATAAAAAATATATTTTTTTATATTTTACTTGTTTTTCTAACAAAAGAAAACCTTTTTTTTTGTTTTTCTTTTTTTTTCTAGAAATTAGGATGATTTTATTTGACAAGAGGCTATATATATAACGAAAACAAAGACATTTCATGTAAAAACTAATGCTTAGCAGCAGCCATGGGCGCCCCCATGTGGTCAAAATGGTACATTCGACTATGAGGTTCATAGTCGACTACGGTTCTCCGAATCGAATCGTCGAATCAGCCAATATTGCAGCTCACCCCTATTTTGAATTAAGCAACTTTTTAAAATTTAATTAGAAATCGGAGGCACACGTGTTCTTCGGTTACTGTCCTGCAGCGGGTTCTACCATAAGCCCCATTCCCCAACACCCATGGTGCTCAGGCTCCACTCAGAGCCGACCCACATTGCTTTACGTCCACACTGCAAATGACCAGCACATGCCCGGAGCCACCGCTGAGCCCGCCCCCTATTTACAGAGTGGGATGTAAATGTGTTTACAGAGTAAATATAAGTGTGTTGTTGGTGTGACACAAAAATAAATCTCTGAATTTAACTCGCACGGTCCCAGTAACTCACTCACCTCTGGAAAAAAAATATATATAAAAAAATCAAAAATTAATTCAGTCATTCATTATCTCCCGCTTTATCCTCTATTAGGGTCGCGGTGGGGTTCCCCATGCCCATCCAGGGGAGAACGTCTCGGGCGCTGGGCAGATAGACCCAGGACAGGGCGCCAATCCATCGCTGGGCACACACTCACTCACACACACACACTCTATATGGGGCAATTTGAGAATTCAATTGACTTGACCCATGTTTTTGGACTGTGGGAGGAAACCGGAGAACCCGGAGGAAACCCACGCAGACACGTGGAGAACATGGAAACTCCACCCAGATTGGGATTCGAACCGGGAATCCCTAGCGCTGAGAGGCGAACGTGCTAACCACTAAGCCACAATGCCACCCAAAATAAAAAATTATTTATTCAAAATAAAAAGTGTCCAAAGTGTCTTTTTTAAGGTCAAAACCCGAATAAAGAACGTGGGTTAAACGCAGTCTTTTGATTAAATTTGATATGCTTACATTTACCAACACAGGACACAATTAATATCCATCCATTCATTATCTTCCGCTTTATCCTCTACTAGGGTTGCGGGGGGGAGGGGGGGGGTGTTCCCATGCCCATCCAGGGGAGAACGTTTCGGGCGCTGGGCAGATAGACCCAGGACAGGACGCCAATCTATCGCTGGACACACTCACTCACACAGACACACTCTATATGGGGCAATTTGGAGAAGTCAATTGACCTGGATCCATGTTTTTGGTCTGTGGGAGGAAACCGGAGAACCCGGTGGAAACCCACGTGGACAGGGGGGAGAACATGGCAAGATTGGGATTCGAACCGGGAATCCCTAGCGCCAATTAAAACGCAAAAAAATTAAAAGAATCAACAAAGTTTTTGTGCTCACTTCACTCAGTGTGTGTGTGTGTGTGTGTGTGTGTGTGTGTGTGTATAAGTGTGTGTTTCACTGCACAGACGGGTTAGATGTGGAGGACTGTTTCCTTTGTGTGTAAGTAAAATAAGCCAATGGTTCTCTTGCCTTTCAGACCAAGTACCACCCATTATTAAACCAAAACTTCCAAACTTCACCCATGTTCTTCGTTATGGAACAGAATGTGGCAATGACAGACACAGACACACACACACACACACACACACACACACACACACACACACACACACAAACAAACAAACAAACAAATGTAAATCTCCAGCTCTGAGAGGTGGACGCACTAAAAAAAATAATTGGGAGAAATATAACACGTGGCTAAGTGCTTTAGCATGTTCTAGTTCATTCATTCATTCATTATGTCCCGCTTCATCCTATATTAGGGTCGCGGTGGGGTTCCCCATGCCCATCCAGGGGAGAACGTCTCGGGCGCTGGGCAGATAGACCCAGGACAGGGCGCCAATCCATCGCTGGGCACACACTCACTCACACACACACACTCTATATGGGGCAATTTGAGAATTCAATTGACTTGACCCATGTTTTTGGACTGTGGGAGGAAACCGGAGAACCCGGAGGAAACCCACGCAGACACGTGGAGAACATGGAAACTCCACCCAGATTGGGATTCGAACCGGGAATCCCTAGCGCTGAGAGGCGAACGTGCTAACCACTAAGCCACCGTGCCGGCCCGCATGTTCTAGTTATTTAAGTAATTTATTTATGTCGCGCTTTTTACAACAGTACATTGTCACAAAGCAGCTTTACAGAATGAAAAGCCTTTAAACCCCCAAAGAGCGAGCCGAAGCGACAGTGGCAAGAAAAAACTCCCTTTAATGTTGTTATTTAAGGAAAAAACCTCGGGAAGAGGACCAAGACTCAGTGGGGGACTCATCCTCCTTGAGCGGCCAGGCATGTTCTCCTCTCATCACTGGGGATCCAGGTTCGAAACCCAATCTGGGTGGAGTTTCCATGTTCTCCCCGTGTCTGCGTGGGTTTGCTCATGGTTCTCCGGTTTCCTCCCACAGTCCAAAAAACATGGTTCAAGTCAATTGAATTCTCCAAATTGCCCCACATAGAGTGTGTGTGTGTGAGTGAGTGTGTGCCCAGCGATGGATTGGCGCCCTGTCCTGGGTCTATCTGCCCAGCGCCCGAAACGTTCTCCCCTGGATGGGCATTAATTAAGCGGAAGATAATGAATGAATGAAACGTTCTAAAGGGTTTGCAAAACTTTCAGGCAGTACTGTACGTCTGCGAGAGACTTTATACTCAATTTCCTTCCAAAAAAATAAGTGAGTGTGAGGCAGGAAGTGATGCAAACTGTTCGAGCCATCAGAGACATGAAGGTGACTCGGGGTGGGTTGCGAAGTCAGGATGCGTTTCCCCAAAACAATGGCAGGCAGAGCGGGGAAGTCCGTGCAGAAGACCCTCGAGGTCTGGGATCCTGACATGGACAACCGCCGCGAGAGCGGCCCAGATCCGAGAAGCGCGAGTGCTGGCCTTCTGCATTCACACAGTCCAACTGCAACTCTCTCGGTTCCTGAATGATGCGGGTGTTATTAAAATGAGCATCACACCATCAACCGGTGCCGATCGGCCCTGGCGGGTCATTAATAAAGTGTTTAATTATTATTTTTTTTTAATTAGAGTAAATTAATTTGATTTCAAGTTTGATTCAGCAGCAGGTTTCATTGTGGGGGGGGGGTAGTGTTATGAAGGCTGGTACAGATCCACCATGCATCACTGACAGAAGGAAGGAAGGAAGTGCCTACTGAGATCAGACAGCACGATGAACTGATAGAACATATGCAGTGGGCTTGGAGAACGTTGGAACCCATGAGAACCGCAGCACCGCAGCCTGCAGCGAGCGGCGGCTGTCAGTGTGCCCCGGCTTCGATGCACCAGGGAGGGGGCAGCCTCATCCAGCGGCTCCCGGCCACGGCAGAGGAGAAAGCCGGCATGCTGCATCCAGAGAGAGGCCCTTACTGACACACACACACACACACACACACACACACACACACACACACACACACACCACGCCTTTAAAGTTGTCATTAAGCCCGCTCTACTCACCGATCACCTCCTGCAGCTCGTAATCATCTTTGACGATGGACCAGCCGGCGGCGGCGGCGGCGTGCGGACTCTGGCCGGCGGAGGCGGCGGCGGCGGCGGGAGATGACTGGCCTCTGTCCGCCATGATGCTGCGGAGCGCCGACTCAAGGCAGCGAGGCTAACTGCTAACCGCTGTCTGCTGCTCCGACACCGGGCCTCGTCTCGATCCGCCTGCCTGTTCACTACCGCGGGAAGTGGCCTAGAGAGCGGGCAAGCGGGTACATTTGGGCGGAATCCTCTCCACAAATATGGAAACGACCAAGAAATTCACAAAATAAAAATAGAAACAAACACACAAAATAAACACGAAACAGAAACAAATACACAAAATAAACCAAAATAAACACGGAATAGAAACAAACACACAAAATAAACACGAAACAGAAACAAATACACAAAATAAACCAAAATAAACACGGAATAGAAACAAACACACAAAATAAACCAAAATAAACACGAAATAGAAACAAACACAAAATAAACAGGAAATAGAGACAAATACACAAAATAAACAGGGAGTACAAACTAATATGTAATATACGTAACAAATATGTAAACATGACGTTGGTATAAAAAAAATGACACAAGCACAAAAACACAATATATAGACAAAGTAAGTAAATAATAAATAAACACGGATTAGAAACCACACCGGGTAAACCTTTTGTAAACCTCAAATAGAAACAAACACAACATGGATAAAGGTCAATAGAGATCCTAAAACAAATTACAAAACTATATGTAATATGTGTTATGTAAACATGACGTTGGTATGTGCCCAAGCACAAAAATAGATATATAGACCCTGTAAGGGCGTATCTCCAGCGTGGAAATTCTCCCCTGGATGGGCATGGGGAACCCCTGCAACCTCTAATAGAGGATAAAAAAGACATGGATAAAGGGATATAAATCCTACATAAATGCAGATATATACATGTGTTTATGTATAGTGGGTGTATACATATTGGTACCCTGTCCTGGGTGTATATATATATAGCGCCCGAATATTATATATATATATATGGGGAATATATGCAACCCTATATAGAGGATAATGTTGTGAAGTAATGGATGTGATGGCTGTGTGTATGTGTGTGTGTGTGTAATACATGTATACATAATTAATATATATATATATTAATGTAAAGTCACTAGAAGAAGACACAGTAATGTCTGAAACACGCTATAGGGCAGTGTTTTTATTTTTTTTACTTTGAGACATAAGCATAATAGGAGCTTTTACACAATACAGATATGGCCACAAACATCTTGACGTATATACATAACATAAATGTGATATGGACATTAATACAATACCCTTGTTTCGTTTTTATGACTGAGAATGGTGTATTAAAGTAGTAAATCGTCGTATACTTTGGATTTGGTTGTCATATAACAGTACAGCCAGTAGGTGATGCCATTTACCAATTCAACAACACTGTCCGTCTCCTCGATTTTATGTTTCTTTCTGAATGTCTGCGAATAATGAATGAATGGATGGATGAATGAATGGATGGATGAATGATTGGATGGATGAATGAATGAATGGATGGACGCATTATGTTAAAAATCTATTTTACCACCCTTGTTTTTATTTACTTTAATTAGTAATTTCATCATTTATCAGACGCCTTTATCCAAAGCGACTTACAAATGAGAACATCACACGTCAGTAGTTATGAAGAAAACCAGCTTCACTGTAGAATGATTCATTAATAATTTAATAATATTAATTAATAATTATTATTTTTATTAAACCTGTTGTCATTTATTATGTGGTTTTCATTGTATTTTTATTGTTGTTACTGTTGTTTTGCATACAGTCATGTCAATTCAGTCAAGCTATTTTGAATCTTTAAAAAAGACAGAAAGAGAGAGAGAGACACACACACACGCACACACACACACACACACAACACACCACACACACACACACACACACCACACCATAGAGCGCACACACACACCACTCATACTACATTTTTATTTTATTTCTATTGTTTGTAAATCATGTAAATTTGTAGTTTTATCTAGTTTTGGCTTAGTGGTTAGCACGTTCGTACCCCGGCGTTTGAATCCCAATACAAATGTAAGATGTGTCATGCTGATAAAGTTTCCTCGGGTTTCTAAAATTGAAATTGAGAATATATGATATTATATATAATATATATATATATATATATCTATATATATATATATATGCCCAGCAATGGATTGGCGCCCTGTCCTGGGTCTATCTGCCCAGTGCCTGAGATGTTCTCCCCTGGATGGGCATGGGGAACCCCCACCGCGACCCTAATAGAGGATAAAGCGGGAGATAATGAATGAATGAATGTAATATATATATATATATATATATATATATATATATATATATATATATATATATATATATATATATATATATTATCACAGTATTTCTCTCTCACAGAGAGAGAGAGAGAGACAGCGAGAGAGAGAGAGAGAGAGAGAGAGAGAGAGAGACGAGAGATAGAGAGAGCAGAGAGAGAGAGCTTTTTAGAGAGAGGAGAGAGAGATATAGAGAGAGAGACAGAGAGAGAGAGAGAGAGAGAGAGAGAGAGAGAGAGAGAGAGAGAGAGAGAGAGAGAGAGAGAGAGAGAGAGAGAGAGAGAGAGAGAGAGAGAGAGATCACCAATCAGCGGTGAAAGTGTAGCGCGTCGATTTAAGGCTGTATCCTAAACGGCTCACTGCCTTCTTTCCAGGTGCACTGGAATCGCCGTGTTGTATTGCAATAGCGTGGCGCTCACTCGGTAGTGCACTCGGTGCATAAGGTGGCTGTTTGGGATTGGACCCGGCGGTACGGTACAGAACGCAGGAGAACAAAACCCCGCACGGAGGCAGTGGGAAGCTGCGGTCCTCTCATCCTCCAGCGGCGGCGGCGGCGCGGCGGTGCGGCGGCGGCGGCTCATCGTCTGTGCGGGTCTATTCACAGGGCATCACGGCAGAGGACGCGGGGGTCATGGCGGGCTTTCTGGTCTGGTTCTGGAACGAGCGCTTCTGGCTGCCTCACAACGTGACCTGGGCCGACCTGAAAAACACGGACGAGTCCACGTTCCCGCAAGCCGAGGAGCTGTACGTGGCGTGTCCTCTGGCCTTCTGCATCTTCATCATCCGCCTGCTGTTCGAGAGGTGCGCCGTTTATTTATAACATCCCAATAACATCCCAATAACATCCCAATAACATCCCAATAACATCCCAATAACATAACATCCCAATAAACACACAGCGCTCCGCTTTAACAGCAAGTTCAGCAGCAGGACGCGGTGCGGGACAGCGCTCTCTCTCTCTCTCTATCTCTCTCACTCTCTCTCTCTCTCTCTCTCTCTCTCTCTCACTCTCTCTCTCTCTCACTCACTCTCTCTCTATCTCTCTCTCACTCTCTCTCTCTATCTCTCTCTCACTCTCTCTATCTCTCTCTCACTCTATCTCTCTCTCACTCTCTCTCTCTATCTCTCTCTATCACTCTCTCTATCACTCTATATCTCTCTCTCTGTCTCTCTCTCTCTCACTCTCTCTATATCTCTATCACTCTATATATCTCTCTCTCTCTCACTCTCTCTATCACTCCCTCTCTCACTCTCTCTATATCTCTCTCTCTCACTCTCTCTATCACTCTATCACTCACTCTCTCTATATCTCTCTCTCTCACTCTCTCTCTCACTCTCTCTATCACTCCCTCTCTCACTCTCTCTATCACTCCCTCTCTCACTCTCTCTATATCTCTCTCACTCTCTCTCTCTCTCACTCTCTCTATATCTCTATCACTCTATATCTCTCTATCTCTCTCTCTCTCTCACTCTCTCTATCACTCTATATCTCTCTCTCTCTCACTCTCTATCACTCCCTCTCTCACTCACTCTCTTTATATCTCTCACTTACTCACTCTCTCTCTCACTCACTCTCTCTATCACTCTATCACTCCCTCTCTCACTCTCTCTATATCTCTCTCTCACTCACTCTCTATATATCTCTCACTCACTCTCTCTCTCTCACTCACTCTCTATATATCTCTCACTCTCTCTCTCACACTCACTCACTCTCTCTCTCTCACTCACTCTCTCTATATATCTCTCTCTCTCTCTCACTCACTCACTCTCTCTCTCTCTCACTCACTCTCTCTATATATCTCTCACTCACTCACTCTCTCTCTCTCTCTCTCTCTCACTCACTCTCTATATATCTCTCACTCTCTCTCTCACACTCACTCACTCTCTCTCTCTCTCTCTCTCTCACTCTCTCTATATATCTCTCACTCACTCTATCTCTCTCTCACTCACTCTCTATATATCTCTCACTCACTCTCTCTATCTCTTTCTATGTTTTCTTTATCTTTTCCTCTCTCTCTCTCTCTTTCTCTCTTTCTCTTCATCTCTCTCTCTTTCTACCTCTCTCTATCTCTTTTTCTCTCTCTATCTATCTTTTCCTGTCTCTCTCTCGCTCCCTCTATCTCTCTCTGTATATTTTCCTCTCTCTCTCTCTGTCTCTCTCTCTCTCTCTCTCTCTCTCTATTTATCTTTTTCTTGCTTTCTCTCTCTTTCTCTTCACCTCTCTCTCTTTATATCTCTCTCTATCTTTCTTTTCGCACGCCCCCCTCTCTCTCTTTTCTCTCTCTCTCTCTCTCTCTCTTCTCTCTCTCTCTCATGTACAAAATGCCAGCAGTGCGATAAAGGATTTTTACGAAGGGGCGAGATGCACAGATATTGAAGCCGATCAGTGTCCCACACACAGCGCAGCACAGCGCATCATTTAAATCGACCCCTGTTACCCTTTAAACACACACCGGTCTTTAAAGTGGATTTTCCTGAGGAAGTGGTTCGAGTGATCTGAATGTCCGTCTGCTCTCGTTTAAAGCCACAAGCCACGTGGTTCAAAAGTAACGACCCACATTTCACAAAATACAGACTGCACCAACGCCTGGTCACAGCAGCATGTCCATGTCCAAACGTCCCAGCTGTAAAGATGACTGTACCTTCAGTGGACAAGTACTGTCTTTCTTGAGCGGTTGAGTCAACTATCCTTTACCTTCATTACATTTGGTCATTTAGAAGACGCTTGGTTGGGGTCAGGACACAGGGTTGATACAGCACCCCTGGAGCAACAAGGGTTAATGGTCTTGCTCAAGGAGCCACATTGGTGGAACCCACAACTTTCTGATTGACAGCCCAACAACCTAAACACAGAGCCATCCATGGCCTGTCCCCCATCCCCAATTGAGATGGGATTAAAACATCAAGAATTAAAATCAGAGGAAACAACTAAATTTGAAATTGTCAGAATGGAAAGAACACCAGGCTTGGAGTGGAGAGTGTTGGGGGTTAAAGAGAAGGGTTACCGGCAAACGAATAGTGGTTACCATGGCAACGATGGTGCCTCTCGTGTCTCTTTTTTTTTTTTTTTTTAAGAGAAAAGTCTAACACAAAATTAGATGAGCATTTTTATTATTATTGATTATTATTATTATTATTATTATTATTATTATTATTCATTCATTCTTTCATTCATTATCTTCCGCTTTATCCTTTAGCAGGGTCGCGGGGGGGTTCCCCATGCCCATACAGGGGAGGGAACGTCTCAGACGCTGGACAGATACACCCAGGACAGGATGCCAATCTATCGCTGGGCACACACTCACTCACACAGACACACTCTATATGGGGCAATTTGGAGAACTCAATTGACTTGACCCATGTTTTTGGACTGTGGGAGGAAAACGGAGAACCCGGAGAAAACCCACGCGGACACGGGGAGAACATGGAAACTCCACCCAGATGGGGATTCGAACCGGGAATCCCTAGCACTGAGAGGCGAACGTGCTGACCACTAAGCCACCTATTATTATTATTATTATTATTATTATTTAAATTATTTCTTTTTTACAAGCTGTTTGCGACCCGACCAGAACGTGTGGACCCACCAGTTGAGAATGGCTCCCCTGATTATTGTTCAAAAGGTTTATATACATATACTGCACATATAAACTAAATAAATATAAATTATAATCATTCAGCCTTCAGCAAAAAGCATCAGTGTGGGATTCCAGCTTAATAAATCTTGCTTTGTTGTGCATTAGGCATTTAAACTCCTCTCATTAACTTACGGATAATACGCTATAGGATAAACCCAGGACAGGGAACCAATCTGTCGCTGGACACACAGACTCCCAAACACTACGCAGTATGGACTGTGGGAGGAAACCGGCGCGGGGAGAACATGAAAACTCTCAGATCGGGATTCGAACCTTTATTTTTTTTATAACATTTTATTGAAAATATATACATTACAGACAAAGCGAATATAACGATACTACAGATATTTACATTCATTCATTATTCATTCATTCATTCATTCATTCATTATCTCCTGCTTTATCCTTATTAGGGTCGCTGGTGGGGTTCCCCATGCCCATCCAGGGGAGAACGTCTCAGGCGCTGGGCAGATAGACCCAGGACAGGGCGCCAATCCATCGCTGGAGCACACACTCACTCACACAGACACACTCTATATGGGGCAATTTGGAGAACTCAATTGACTCGATCCATGTTTTTGGACTGTGGGAGGAAACCGGAGAACCCGGAGGACACCCACGCGGACACGGGGAGAACATGGAAACTCCACCCAGATGGGGATTCGAACCGGGAATCCCTAGTGCTGAGAGGAGAACGTGCCAACCACTAAGTCACCGTGCCACTCGGGATCTAGACTATTTTATAAATATAATGCCTGATTTCTGACCTGTCTGTATGGTGATGGTGAAACTGCTGCTTCCTCTTTAGACGCTGATGCACTTTGTGCTGCTTTACTCAATGTCCTCTGTTTGTTCTGCAAGACCTGGTTTTCATTTTGGTCTGTGAGTTGCGCAGAACCTAAAAATTCTCCAGTTACTGACAAAAAATGGCAGACGTTTATTTCAGAACGGAGTCTGCATTAATACTTTTCATATTATATATTTTCATAATTATGTGTTTGCAGCGGCGGCACGGTGGCTTAGTGGTCAGCACGTTCTCCTCTCAGAGCTAAGGATTCCCGGTTCGAATCCCCATCTGGGTGGAGTTTCCATGTTCTCCCCATGTCCGCGTGGGTTTCCTCCGGGTTCTCCGGTTTCCTCCCACAGTCCAAAAACATTAATTCATTTTTCTCTGCTTTATCCTCTACTGAGGTTGGGGGGGGGGGGGGTTCCCCTATGCCCATCTAGGGGAGAACATTTTGGGAGCTGGGTAGATACACCCAGGACAGGGCGCCACTCTGTCACTGGGTATACACACTATATGGGGCAATTTAGAGCATTCAATTCACCTAAAATCCAGGAAAACGGAGAACCTGGAGGAAACCCACACAGACACATGGAACATGGAAACTCCACCCAGATCAGGATTCGAACCTAGACGTTCTACCACTAAGCCACCGTGCTGCCTGAAGTAACATCAGTATTCGCATTAAAGTTGTGGATTTTATTTTATTTATTTGAAAAGTGAGCGTGGGCGACACAGTGGCTTAGTGGTTTAGCATGTTCTCCTCTCAGCACTAGGGATTCCCAGTTCGAATCCCCATCTGGGTGGAGTTTCCATGTTCTCACCGTGTCCGCGTGGGTTTCCTCCGGGTTCTCCGGTTTCCTCCCACAGTCCAAAAACATGGATCAAGTCAGTTGAGTTCTCCAAATTGCCCCATATAGAGTGTGTCTGTGTGAGTGAGTGTGTGTTCAGTGATAGATTGGCGCCCTGTCCTGGGTCTATCTGCCCAGCGCCCGAGACGTTCTCCCCTGGATGGGCATGGGGAACCCACCGCGACCCTACTAGAGGATAAATAGGATAAATAGAGGATAAAGCGGATGATAATGGATGTATGGATAAAAGTGAGCGTTTCATTTTAATTAGAGATTTTATTTAATACTTGAATTAAAGTATGATTTATAATGTTGTTATTTTGCTGCAGGTTTATTGCAAGACCTTGTGCTCTGGGACTCAGAATTCAAGCAAATGGACCTCAGAAGGCTCCACATAACGCCATTCTGGAAAAAGTCTTCACTGCCATCACCAAGGTACGAGCACACCCATTTCATCTTTTACTTCAGTCTGGTTCCACATCATTCAGCGTTTAACGACATGCTGGGGATTTTTAGCTCAAAGTTTATAAAACGTAAGGATAATGAACATTAATGATATAAATAAACCAGTGCTTCTCAAATAGTGGGGCAGTGTGGTGCATGGGGGGGCGCATAACAAGAAATCACTAGGGGTGAGCTGCAATATTCGCTGATTCGACGATTCGATTCGGAGAACCGTAGTCGACTATGAACCTCATAGTCGAATGTACCATTTTGACCACATGGGGGCGCCCATGGCTGCTGCTAAGCATTAGTTTTTACATGAAATGTCTTTGTTTTCGTTATATATATATATAGCCTTTTGTCAAATAAAATCATCCTAATTTCTAGAAGAAAAAAAAAAGGTTTTCTTTTGTTAGAAAAACAAGTAAAATATAAAAACAAATCTTTTTTTAAAAACCACGCTTATAGCGCCATCTTGTGGTGAAATTTTAACTGATTCGACTATCAGTCGACCATAGGGAAAATCTGACGAATCAGATTCGACTATGAAAATCCTTAGTTGAAGATACCCCTAGACATTACACCTCGATCAATTAATGACATTACACCCCGATCACGCTGATAACCGCTCGAGTTTTTCGAGTTCAAATGCCAGTCGGTTCAAAAATGTTTCCAGTTTAAATGAGGATTTCATTCGTTTCTGTTACAAACTAAAAAAATTCATTCATTCATTATCTCCCGCTTTATCCTCTATTAGGGTCGCGGTGGGGT
>JAFMOC010000073.1:90000-127500 GCA_019802505.1 Corydoras sp. C115
ATCACAGATTACCCCCCCCCCCAACACAGCCAAGCCTGAGATCTACATCTTTATCTGGTTCGAACTGGTCCCTGGTTCGAATCCCAGTTCCACCAACTATTATGTATGAAGTGCCCTTGGGAAAGTCACCTAACCCCAAGTGCTCCCTGTGCGCCATATATAAGGCTTTCGGGCATGTGTGCTCTCTTCACTCAGTGTGTGTGTGTGTGTGTGTGTGTGTGTGTGTGTGTGTGTGTGTGTGTGTGAGAGAGAGAGAGAGTGTGTGTTTGACTGCATGGATGGTTAAAAGTGGAGGACAGATCTCTCTGTGTGTATAAATACTAGGGGTGTATTCAACTACAGATTTTCGTAGTCGAATCTGATTCGTCAGATTTTCCCTATAGTCGACTGATAGTCGAATCAGTTAAAATTTCACCACAAGATGGCGCTATAAGCGTAGTTTTTAAAACAGATTTTTTTAAAAATATATTTGACTTGTTTTTCTAACAAAGAAAACCTTTTTTTTTTGTTTTTGTTTTTTCTTTTTTTTTCGTAGAAATTAGGATGATTTTATTTGACAAAAGGGTTATATATATAACGAAAACAAAGACATTTCATGTAAAAACTAATGCTTAGCAGCAGCCATGGGCGCCCCCATGTGGTCAAAATGGTACATTCGACTATGAGGTTCATAGTCAACTACGGTTCTCCGAATCGAATCGTCGAATCAGCGAATATTGCAGCTCACCCCTAATAAATACAGTAGGCAAAATTGTCGTAGAAGTGGAACTAAACTAAACAAGCAATTAGAGCGACCTAACAAGCAACCGGGAAAGAAAAATGTCAGTTTCCACCGACTGACCTGAAAGCACAAATACAAGGCAAGTTAAAAAAAAAAGAACAAACTTTATAAATCGACCACCTTAATAAAAAACAAAGTGAGAGACTACTGTATATAATAAATGTCAATACCGTCATAATAATAACAAAAAATAATTGCAGGGGTATAAAAAAAATAAGGCGGCACGGTGGCTTAGTGGTTGAGCATGTTCTCCTCTCAGCACTAGGGATTCCCGGTTCGAATCCCCATCTGGGTGGAGTTTCCATCTCCTCCCCGTGTCCGCGTGGGTTTCCTCCGGGTTCTCCGGTTTCCTCCCACGGTTCAAAAACATGGATCAAGTCAATTGAGTTCTCCAAATTGCCCCATGTAGAGTGTGTTTGTTTGTGTGTCTGTGTGAGTGAGTGTGTGAGTCTCGGGCGCTGGGCAGATAGACCCAGGACAGGGCGCCAATCCATCGCTGGGCACACACTCCCTCACACAGACACAGACACGCACGCATACACACTCTATATGGGGAAATTTGGAGAACTCAATTGACTTGTTCCATGGTTTTGGACTGTGGGAGGAAACCGGAGATCCCGGAGGAAACCCACGCAGACACGGCGAGAACATGGAAACTCCACCCAGATGGGGATTCGAACCGGTATTGTACCTTCTATTTTATTAGTAAAGAGGACTGCAGTATAAGACGTCTGTGGGGGAGTTTCGAGATGTTTCTGTAAACAGCAGCACTGCATTTGAGGAATCGGAGAACCACCAACTGCACAAGATCTATCAGGGAATCTGTTTCCAGCAAACAAAGTGATTGGGTGATGCGTTTATTTGGGTCACGACGATTTCAAAGAAATTCGACAGTGGTTTTTTTTTTTTTTTTTACCCGTCACGGTCCGATGTTGTGACGCACGGCACAGCCGAGGACGCCGTTCTCGCCGTTCTCTGAAACGTGACGTTTGGACACTAACACATCCCAGATGGAAGCCATCAGCTCACCTGATTCACTCATTTACAAATCTGCTGGATCACAGCGCCGCGTCGCAGATGTGTTATTCCAAAATAATCAGTTTGACGTGTCAAATAATTACACCCCCGATGTAAAGGCTGACAGCTGAGGCCAGAAAATAGGTTTTTTTTTTATTGAAAAGCTCTTACACTGTTGTATGATATGATACGGGGGGGGGGTTCCCCATGCCCATTCAGGGGAGAACGTCTCGGGCGCTGGGCAGATACACCCAGGACAGGGCGCCAATCTATCGCTGGGCACACACTCACTTACACAGACACACGCACACAAACAAGTTCAAGCCATTGGCGCAGTCGTAGGCTTTTGGTTAAGGAACCAAGCTTGCGACCTGAAGGTCAAGTTCAAGTTATTTATTTCTGTCGCGCTTTTTACAACAGCACATTGTCACAAAGCAGCTTTACAGAATGAAAAGCCTTTAAACCCCCAAAGAGCGAGCCGAAGCGACAGTGGCAAGACAAAACTCCCGTTATGTTGTTATTTAAGGAAGAAACCTTGGGAGGACCGAGACTCAGTGGGGGACTCCTCCTCCTTGAGCGGCCGGGCAGCAACAACAATGTAGGACAGCTATGTACAGATATTTAACAGATGGAAAAACTAACAACTGGAAAACTATATGTGAGTCCATTAGGGGGCGTCCTGCAGGACCGCCAGTCCAATTAATATTCAGGTTAACACACTCTATATGGGGCAATTTGGAGAATTCCATTGACCTTGATCCATGTTTTTTGGACCGTGGGAGGAAACCCACTTGGATTTTCCATGTTCTCCCCGTGTCCACGTGGGGTTCCTCCGGGTTCTCCGGTTTCCTCCCACAGCCCAAAAACATGGAGCAAGGTCAATTCTCCAAATTGCCCCATATAGAGTGTGTCTGTGTGAGTGAGTGTGTGCCCAGTGATAGATTGGCGCCCTGTCCTGGGTGTATCTGCCCAGCGCCCGAAATGTTCTCCCCTGGATGGGCATGGGGACCCCCCCCCCCCCCCCCCCCCCCGCGACCCTAATAGAGGATAAAGCAAAAGATAATGGATGATATGTAATTGTTTAATTTTGAATAACATTTAACAACAAGGCAATAACACGGTGGCTTAGTGGTTGGCATGTTCTCCTCTCGGCGCTAGGGATTCCCGGTTCGAGTTTCCATGTTCTCCCTGTGTCCGCGTGGGTTTCCTTCGGGTTCTCCAGTTTCCTCCCACAGTCCAAAACCATGGATCAAGTCAATTGAGGTCTCCAAATTGCCCCATATAGAGGGTATTTGTGTGAGTGAGTGTGTCCAGTGATAGATTGGCGCCCTGTCCTGGGTGTTTCTGCCCAGAGCCCGAAATGTTCTCCCCTGGATGGGCATGGGGAACCCCCCCCCCCCACGACCCTAATATAGAATAAAGCAAAAGATAATGGATGATATGTAATTGTTTAATTTTGAATAACATTTAACAACAAGGTTCTCCGGGTTCTCCGGTTTCCTCCCACAGTCCAAAAACATGGATCAAGTCAATTGAGGTCTCCAAATTGCCCCATATAGAGTGTGTGTGTGTGAGTGAGTGTGTGCCCAGCGATGGATTGGCGCCCTGTCCTGGGTGTATCTGCCCAGCGCCCGAGACGTTCTCCCCTGGATGGGCATGGGGAACCCCACCGCGACCCTTATATAGGATAAAGTGGAGGATAATGGATGGATGGATGGAATTAACAACAAGTTGAACACTATTTCCAGTGTTTTTTATTTTCCTATTGTGTAAAGGCAGACTCAATGTCTAAGGATCATGAAAACAGATGTGTGTATAGAACAGACAGAACTCTACTTTTGGTCTAGACCGAAATTCCGTGTGTAATTACAGTTTCTTTTTTGCCAAGTGGCTAGAAAATGATGCTTTGTGCTTTTGTAACAGTAATGCCAGTAACCATGACAAACGATGGAGACGCTGAAGCAGAAAGCCGTTGAGTTGGGAGACTGGACACACCAATCTTAATCACACAGGTTGGCAGCACAGTCACTGGCTGCCGCCGCTGCCTCTCTTCCGTGTCAGGCTGGTTCTCTATACGGCATCAGACGCAAAATCCACCCCAGACATGCCTTCCTTCTGTCTCCTTGAGGGAAGATGAGAGATTTGTTTGACGAAAAAAAACAAGACAATAGTTTTATAGATGCGTCTCAGTAAAATCCAAGAAAATTACTTTTTAAAAAATGTTTAGGTAAGAAAATCATCAATCCGCGGCACGGTGGCTTAGTGGTTGGCACGTTCTCCTCTCAGCGCTAGGGATTCCCGGTTTGAATCCCCATCTGGTGGAGTTTCCATGTTCTCCCCGTGTCCGCGTGGGTTTCCTCCGGGTTCTCCGGTTTCCTCCCACAGTCCAAAAACATGGATCAAGTCAATTGAATTCTCCAAATTGCCCCACATATAGAGTGTGTCTGTGTGAGTGAGTGTGTGCCCAGCGATGGATTGGCGCCCTGTCCTGGGTCTATCTGCCCAGCACCCGAGACGTTCTCCCCTGGATGGGCATGGGGAACCCCACCGCGACCCTAATAGAGGATAAAGCGGGGATGAATCATCAATCCTGAGCATGAGGTCTGCTGATCACTGACACAATGATATTAAGATTTTTATATTTAGAAACTGGGGGCGGCACGGTGGCTTAGTGGTTTGGCATGTTCGCCTCTCAGCACTAGGGATTGCTGGTTCGAATCCCAATCTGGGTGGAGTTTCCATGTTTCTCCCCGTGTCCGCGTGGGTTTCCTCCGGGTTCTCCGGTTTCCTCCCACAGTCCAAAAACATGGATCAAGTCAACTGAGTTCTCAAAATTGCCCCATATAGAGTGTGTTTGTGTGAGTGAGTGTGTGCCCAGCGATGGATTGGCGCCCTGTCCTGGGTCTATCTGCCCAGCGCCCGAAATGTTCTCCCCCCGCGACCCTAGTAGAGGATATATATATATAATCTCCCTGGAATAAATGTAATCACAGACCTCAGTGTCACTAATGGAGAACATCATATAATGCGGGGTCCTGTATGTTAATGTTTACCTGCTAATGAGATGTTAATTATATTTCAGGGTGAGAGTCGCTGTCCCTTTTAACAGCTTGCTTCATTATTCTTGCTCTTCATTCATTTGGGGATATAAAGGCTGTTTTCACATCCCATCGTACTGATTCTCACAGTATCTGGTTTAACGTTCGAGTCGAGATTCAATTTCTGAACGCCCACAGAGCACGGGGTGGGGGGGGGGAGGGAATGAAGTCGTCATAGAAACACCATATGACTTTAGCGATGCTCAGAGCATGTGGCCGGTCACTCTATTGACATGTGCTGGAGAGAGGAAACCTATTTGAACTCCTATCCCGTCTCTGAATCCGGTTTGTTATTGTTGATAATATGCCCAAAATAAGGGCATTGGGTTTTTCGAACCGTTCCAGGCGTCTGGATCTGCGTCACCTTTTCCTTTTTTAATACCTCATACGGCTTTATGACCGGTCCAGGAATCCTTACGCTGCTTACGTGTTTGCGCTAAATGTAATGGTATATTAATAGCTCTGATTAGATCACGAGCCAGACCTTCTTTCTCTGACTCGTTCCTGTAGTGTTTGACTTACCTGTTGCCAAGCAACGGTCCTGACCTATCATTAGGTTGCTGGTCATTTGCTTCTAAAATGAATCAAACGTCAGCCTCCTGAGCATTTTGGCCTAATTTGACTAAAAGCCTCTTTTAAAGGCTGCTCTTTTAATTCGGAAATGGCAGAATTCATTGGCCCTCCTTTTTACCGCGATGAAGGCGCACCGGACTTTCTAGTAAACAGACCGTCGGCGCTTCAGCCGAAAGGCTCATTTCCTCCAGAATATCGACAGGCCACGCGGGACCGTACATCGAGGGCCATCGGTCGCTCGTAATTCTCACGCTGTCTATTGTCGACAATGCGAGCGCCTGAGATTTCTCGAGGGGAGGACGAGCCACCCCACTGCTGAAATGAAGTCAGAAAGAATTAGATTCACAGCTGCTGCCTCACTTTCTCCACTTCCTTTTCGATTGAACAAGGTCAGGGTCGGTTTAATTGCCATGAAGGCGCTCGTTTTCAGTCCTTCCGTAGTGAAGAAGCAAAATCCATTACGTTTAGTCATTTTGCCGACGCTTTTATCACAACTATCCTAACTTAACGGTTGGCCGTAGCACACGGGGTTGGCCATACAGCACCCCGGAGGTATTGAGGGATAAGGGCCTTGCTCAAGAACCCACATTGGTACCTACAGTAGAGCTGGGAGTAGAACCCCCAACCTTCAGATTGACGGCCCAATACTACACAACAGCTACCACACCCTGGATAGTTGTAATTATCCATCCATCCATCTATTATCTTCCGCTTTATCCTCTATTAGGGTCGCGGGGGTGGGGGGGCCCATCCAGGGGAGAACGTTTCGGGCGCTGGGCAGATAGACCCAGGACAGGGTGCCAATCCATCGCTGGGCACACACTCACTCACACAGACACACTCTATATGGGGCAATTTTGAGAATTCAATTGACTTGATCCATGTTTTTGGACTGTGGGAGGAAACCGGAGAACCCGGAGGAAACCCATTGGGACACAGGGAGAACATGGAAACTCCACCCAGATTGGGATTCGAACCGGGAATCCCTAGCGCTGAGAGGAGAACATGCCAACCACTAAGCCGCCGTGCCACCCCAATGTAATTATCCATCCATTATCTTCTACTTTATCCTCTGCTAGGTTCGTGGGGGTGGGGTGGGTTCCCCCCGCCCATCCAGGGGAGAACGTTTCAGGCGCTTGGCAGATACACCCAGGACAGGGCGCCAATCTATCACTGGACACACACTCACTCACACAGACACGCTATATGGGGCAATTTGGAGGGAAACTCCACCCAGATTGGGATTCGAACCGGGAATCCCTAGCACTGAGAGGCAGATGGATCTGCCCAGCGCCCGAGACGTTCTCCCCTGGATGGGCATGGGGAACCCCACCGCGACCCTAATAGAGGATAAAGTGGGAGATAATGAATGGCTGAATGAATGAGCCCTAATTGTTTTGCATAACTAAATAATTTAAAACAGGAGCTATTGGTCGCTGTTGGAATTAGAAATTAGGTTTATTATTTATTTATGTATAAAATATTTATAATAAGAGGCTGTTACAGCCATGTTGAATATGCTTTCCATGTTGAATATGGTACAGTTAACTACACAGAGAGCGTTCCGTTCAAAAGCAAAGGGAATGTGAACGGTTATTAATGGCCTGCGCTGATGCACGGTGTAATACGCTTCCGTCCTGCTGCTTGATTCGCTTTAATGGCAGAAAGATCTTACAGCCATTGAGTTGCATCCCGTCAAAAAACGAGGTCATTAATAACACCGGGCTTAATCAGTGCTGTACATCATGTTAAACACCCCTGCACATGACTTACTGTCTGCACACAGGGCCAGGGACTGCAAGGTATCGGTTCCCGTGTCTGCGATGTGTGATTTTAGAAAACGGGAACTAGGGGTGCAGCGAAATGAACGAGCTTTCGGCTGAAACCGAACAAAATGAAACGTTGGGCCTTTTTTTTTAATATTGTATCCATCAATATGACTTAAATTAAAAATATATATTCATTCATTCACTATCTTCCTCTTTATCCTCTATTAGGGTCGCGGTGGGGTTCCCCATGCCCATCCAGGGGAGAACGTTTCGGGCGCTGGGCAGATAGACCCAGGACAGGGCGCCAATCCATCGCTGGGCACACACTCACTCACACAAACACACTCTATATGGGGCAATTTTGAGAACTCAATTGACTTGATCCATGTTTTTGGACTGTGGGAGGAAACCGGAGAACCCGGAGAAAACCCACGCAGACACGGGGAGAACATGGAAACTCCACCCAGATTCGAACCGGTGTGTGAGTGTGTGATCACTGGGCACACACTCACTCACACATACACACACCCAAACACATTCAATATGGGGCGTATATATAGTATAATATATACTATATATTGTTAAAGGTGGCACAGTGGCTTAGTGGTTGGCATGTTCTCTCAGCACTAGGGATTCCCGGTTCGAATCCCCATCTGGGTGGAGTTTCCATGTTCTCCCCGTGTCTGTGTGGGTTTCCTCCGGGTTCTCCGGGTTCCTCCCACAGTCCAAAGACATGGATCAAGTCAATTGAATTCTCCAAATTGCCCCATATAGAGTGTGTCTGTGTGAGTGAGTGTGTGTCCAGTGATAGATTGGCGTCCTGACCTGGGTGTATCTGCCCAGCGCCCGAAACGTTCTCCCCTGGATGGGCATGGGGAACCCCACCGCGACCCTAATAGAGGATAAAGCGGGAGATAATGAATGGATGATGGATATATTGTTAACTGTACTAAACATGTGCAATGTTTTTTAAAAATGAGCCGACATTTGTCCAGAAATAGGAAAAATAGTCACCTAATAAACTCGGACACTGATTTTGTTTTTCCACACCATGATAAATTAAACTCGTTTGAGGTGCGTATATTAACGATTAATTAATTGTCAAATTGTAAGGCTATTAAATCCTTAAACCCTGCAACAAAATTGCATAAATCTTGCTTATACAATAATTTTAATGTTGTTTAAAATGAAATGAAGTAATCTTTTCTTTGGCGTGTCTTTTGTAGGTGGAGGTTTACCTTTTACCTGTACATATTTACCTATGGGGTGCGCTACCTTAAAAAGGTAAGAGTGCAAGTGTGTGTGTGTGTGTGTGTGTGTGTGTGTGTGTGTGTGTGTGTGTGTGAACAAACAGTTGTGATTTTTTTTTTTGTTTTTTTTTATCTGAAAATATGAAATTTCTCCTCTGGTGCTAACGCTGTGGTGCTTAAAGTTTGTGAACCCTTTAGAATTTTATATTCTGTATATTTATGCTTTATGATTTTATGATTTATACTGGCAGCTTGCTCATTTCTCAGCATTCCAAACATTAATTACACAGGCTGTAAAGTTTAATGGCGATGGAGCATTAAAGAAACATTATACAGATCGTTTGCTTGAACCATGACGATACACCTTAAATGTGCTGTTCTGCCAAATGTTCGGTTCGTTAAACTGCAGGCATTAAAGTCTGTTGTGTCGGATCCTGCAGTGTGTGTTACGGTCGTTGCCTGGATTGTGTCTGACTGTAGGGGGCGATCATTTGTCCATTTGTGTTTACATCCCACAGAAAAGGTTTTTTTTGATAAAAACCCAATGTTTGCTGAGAAAGGTCGTACAAGATGTTAATTTAGCAATGCTATTTTACATCCATCCATTATTCTCTACGAGGGTCACGGGGGTGGGGGGATTCCCCATGCCCATCCAGGGGAGAACGTTTCGGGCGCTGGGCAGATAGACCCAGGACAGGGCACCGATCTATCGCTGGGCACACACTCACTCACACACACACACAATCTGTATGGGGCAATTTGGAGAATTCAGTTGACTTGATCCATGTTTTTGGACTGTGGGAGGAAACCGGAGAACCCGCAGAAACCGGAGAACCCGGAGGAAACCCACGCGGACACAGGGAGAACATGGAAACTCCACCCAGATTGGAATTGGAACCGGGAATTCAGGGGAGAACGTTTCGGGCGCTGGGCAGATAGACCCAGGACAGGGCGCCAATCCATCGCTGGGCACACACTCACTCACACAGAAATACACACACTATATGGGGCAATTTAGAGAACTCAATTGACTTGATCCATGTTTTTGGACTGTGGGAGGAAACCGGAGAACCCGGAGGAAACCCACGCGGACACGGGGAGAACATGGAAACTCCACCCAGATAGGGATTGGAACCGGGAATCCCTAGTGCTGAGAGGAGAACATGCTAAACCACTAAGCGCCATTAACAATATATACTATATATATAATATTCATGCATTATCTTCCTCTTTATCCTCTATTAGGGTCACGGTGGGGTTCCCCATGCCCATCCAGTGGAGAACATTTCGGGCGCTGGGCAGATACACCCAGGACAGGACGCCAATCTATCGCTGGGCACACACTCACTCACACAGACACACTCTATATGGGGCAATTTGGAGAACTCAATTGACTTTTTTATATATTTTTTAATTATTTTATTTTATTTTTAATATATTATGGCTTGTTTTTAAAACAGAAGGGGGACTGTGTCAGAACTCCAGCTCAGAGATTTCTTTCATTTGTTGCAGACACGTTTAATGATGTAACGGTGATGCAATTAAATTAAAGACAAAACTATAAAAAACTACAATACTGGTAAAAGACAAGAGGGTATAATTAGGTTTGGGTTTTTTTGTTTTGTTTTTAAACCAACGGTCATAAATAATATTGTAAAAGAAAAAGCTTCGAGATTCTAAAAATGTCAAGACAGGAAAACACAGTTAAGTGTGTGATCCTGTGTGATGACAGCGTTGCGTGTTCCATTATTACTTAACTGAGTTCGTTGCTGCATCAGGAAAGTCTCGTAACTCAAGAATGTCAGATATTAGTGTAATCTAGAAACTCTAGATTTTTTTTCTCTTCATTTGTGGTTCTTGTTCATTTCTGAATGTCATACGTCTGAAGGTGTTACACCATGGGTTGGAACATTCATTCATTCATTATCTCCCACTTTATCCTCTATTAGGGTCGCGGTGGGGTTCCCCATGCCCATCCAGGGGAGAACGTCTCGGGCGCTGGGCAGATACACTCAGGACAGGGCGCCAATCCATCGCTGGGCACACACTCACTCACACAGACACACTCTATATGGGGCAATTTTGAGAATTCAATTGACTTGATCCATGTTTTTGGACTGTGGGAGGAAACCGGAGAACCCGGAGGAAACCCACGCAGACACGGGGAGAACATGGAAACTCCACCCAGATGGGGATTCGAACCGGGAATCCCTAGTGCTGAGAGGAGAACGTGCCAACCACTAAGCCACTAAGCCATAATTAATTTATACATTTTTATTGTGGGGCGGCACGATGGTTTAGTGGTTAGCGTGTTCTCCTCTTAGCGTTAGGGATTCCCGGTTCGAATCCCAATCTGGGTGGAGTTTCCACGTTCTCCCCGTGTCCGCGTGGTTTCCTCCGGGTTCTCCGGTTTCCTCCCACAGTCCAAAAACATGGATCAAGGTCAATTTAATTATACAAATTGCCCCATATAGAGTGTGTCTGTGTGAGTGAGTGTGTGCCCAGCGATGGATTGGTGCCCTGTCCTGGGTGTATCTGCCCAGCGCCCGAAACGTTCTCCCGGAAGTGGAAGATGATGGATAGGTGTAAAAACTTGCTTAGCCACAGGGCGGTGCGTGGCCTAGTGGTTCGCACCTTCTCGATCTCAGAGCTGCAGATGCAGATTCTGATCCTCATTTGGGAGGGGGTTTCCATGTTCTCCCCGTGTCCCTGTGGGTTTCCTCCAGGTTCTCTGGTTTCCTCCCCCAGACCAAATACATGGATTCAAGGTGAATTGGCTGCTCTAAATTGCTCCTATATAGTGTGTGTGTGTGTGTGTGTGTGTGCCCAATGATACATTGGCGTTCTGTCCTGGGTGTATCCGCCTAGCACCTCAAACTTCTTCCCTGGATGCCCCCCCATGTATGACCCTACTCTAAGATTAAGGGGAAGATAATAATTGGAAGGCTTAGTGGTTAGCACGTTCTCCTCTCAGCGCTAGGGATTCCCGGTTCGAATCCCCATCTGGGTGGAGTTTCCATGTTCTCCCCGTGTCTGCGTGGGTTTCTTCCGGGTTCTCCGGTTTCCTCCCACAGTCCAAAAACATGGATCATGTCAATTGAGTTCTCCAAATTGCCCCATATAGAGTGTGTCTGTGTGAGTGAGTGTGTGCCCAGCGATGGATTGGCGTCCTGTCCTGGGTCTATCTGCCCAGCGCCCGGGACGTTCTGCCCTGGATGTGTTTTGGAGGATAATGATATATTAGGAAAGTTCTCTACGCCATGAGTTTCATTTAAACCTTCCACAATGATCTGTCACTATGGGTGGGGAACATAATTAATTTATATTAAAATTTATATTTTTTATTGTGACTTGCATCTCAACTCGTGACCCATGGTCGAAAATTGGTTCTGCTGTTGCTGTTTTAACTCTTCTTCCCGTCTCGGGTACATTAGTCCATTATGCCTGTGCGGTGTGTTACTAATAGGATGCCTTATGTTTTTTATGTTTACAAATGAAGCCATGCATAATTTATCATTTAGTTTCTAAAGCACTGCAACATATTTAAGCATTACGTTGGAAACTAAACAGATTCTGGCTAAATCCTCGTGGATTGTGACAGCTGTGTTGCTTTTCTGCAGAGTCCGTGGCTGTGGAACACAAGAGAATGCTGGTACAACTACCCCTATCAGGTACTTTTCACCTTTTATTTGTAAATATATACAAAAATGTGAATGAACAATTAACACGGTCACAAATTCTGCCACTTTTTTTCAGCATCGCATGCATTAAATAGGATAAATCTGGTTTTACGTTTGTATTTGGTTGTTTAACAAACACTATTATGCATGCCGACTTACAGGAGTCCCAACGTGATGGTTGGGTTCAGAACCCAGGGTAGGTACAGCATCCCTGAGCAATGAGGGTTAAGGGTCTTGCTCAAGGACCCACATTGGTAACATCAGTGGACCTGGGATTTGAACCCCCAACCTTCTGATTGATAGCCAACACCCCTGAACCACTGAGCTACCACACCGCCCATTTTGTCTTGTTTTTTTAAATAAAAAAAAAATCTATTTATTGGACAATGAACATTTTAACATCCCAGCAGACAAACCAAAAAAACACCATATACTGTATTAATATAAAGATTTTTATTCATTCATTCATTCATTATCTCCCGCTTTATCCTCTATTAGGGTCGCGGTGGGGTTCCCCATGCCCATCCAGGGGAGAACGTCTCGGGCGCTGGGCAGATAAACCCAGAACAGGGCGCCAATCCATCGCTGGGCACACACTCACTCACACAGACACACTCTATATGGGGAAATTTGGAGAACTCAATTGACTTGATCCATGTTTTTGGACTGTGGGAGGAAACCGGAGAACCCGAGGAAACCCACGCAGACACGGGGAGAACATGGAAACTCCACCCAGATGGGGATTCGAACCGGGAATCCCTAGTGCTGAAAGGCGAACGTGCTAAACCACTAAGCCACCGTGCCAAGATTTTTGTTATGAATTTTAATTTATTTATACTGATTTATTTTTCTATTGTAATTATCCATCCAATATTTTCCTCTTTATCCTCTATTAGGGTCGCGGGGCAGCGATGGATTGGCGCCCTGTCCTGGGTGTATCTGCCCAGCGCCCGAAACGTTCTCCCCTGGATGGGCATGGAGAACCCCACCGCGACCCTAATAGAGGATAAAGCGGTGTTTTTTGATAAAAACCCCTGTTTGCTGAGAAAGGTCATACAAGATGTTAATTTAGCAATGCTATTTTATATTCATCCATTATTCTCTACTAGGGTCACGGGGGGGGGGGGGTTCCCCATGCCCATCCAGGGGAGAACGTCCAGGGCGCCAATCTATCACCAATCTATCACTGGGCACACACTCACTCACACAGATACACTCTATATGGGGCAATTTGGAGAATTCAATTGACTTTGATCCATGTTTTTGGACTGTGGGAGGAAACCGGAGAACCTAGAGGAAACCCACACGGACACGGGGAGAACGTGGAAACTCCACCCAGATTGGGATTCGAACCGGGAATCCCTAGTGCTGAGAGGAGGACATGCTAAACCACTAAGCCACCCTATTGTAATTATTCATTCATTCATTCATTATCTCCCGCTTTATCCTCTATTAGGGTCGCGGTGGGGGGGGGTTCCCAATGCCCATCCAGGGGAGAACGTCTCGGGCGCTGGGCCAGACCCAGGAAAGGGTTGATTCCTTTTATAGGAGGCATTGTGTCAGCAGTATGTTGGCCGTGTTCCGTTTTGCATTGTGAACGACGACTTGTGTTTCTTTCCACAGGCTCTAACTGTTGACCTGCATTATTACTACATTGTGGAACTCTCGTTCTACTTGTCACTGCTCTTCTCCCAGTTCACAGACATCAGGAGAAAGGTACCAAGAATGTTCTCCCAATGTCGTTTCTTTTCTTTTTGCCCTTCACACCGAATGAGAGTCATATAACAGAAACATAATACACATAACTCCCATCCCGGCTTCCCTCCACTGGCTGCCTGTGCATTTTAGAGTTCGTTTTTAGATTCTTTTATTTGTTTTTAAATCTTTAAATGGACTCGCCTCTCACCTCTCCGAGCTCCTCCACCTACATGCGCCCGCACGGGGCCTCAGGTCAGCTGATCAGCTGCTCCTGGAGGTACCGGGGTCAATACTCAGAGGGGACCGAGCCTTTTCGATTACGGCCCCTAAGCTTTGGAACGACCTACCTCTATATATTAGACAGGCCTGTCCATTTTTAAATGGTTTGTGTTGTTTATATTCATTCATTCATCCATTATCTTCCGCTTTATCCTCTATTAGGTTCGCGGTGGGGTTCCCCATGCCCATCCAGGGGAGAACGTTTCGGGCGCTGGGCAGATACACCCAGGACAGGACGCCAATCTATCGCTGGGCACACACTCACTCACACAGACACACTCTATATGGGTCAATTTGGAGAACTCGATTGACTCGATCCATGTTTTTGGACTGTGGGAGGAAACCGGAGAACCCGGAGGAAATCCACGCAGACACGGGGAGAACATGGAAACTCCACCCAGATTGGGATTCAAACCAGGAATCCCTAGTGCTGAGAGGAGAACATGCTAACCACTAAGCACAAAGTGCCACCTGTTGTTTATATTGTGTTCTTGTTTTTATAATTTTATGATTTTAAGTTTAAATACGGGCGGCACGGTGGCTTAGTGGTTAGCATGTTCTCCTCTCAGCGCTAGGGATTCCTGGTTCGAATCCCCATCTGGGTGGAGTTTCCATGTTCTCCCCGTGTCTGCGTGGGTTTCCTCCGGGTTCTCCAGTTTCCTCCCACAGTCCAAAAACATGGATCAAGTTAATTGAAGTCTCAAATTGTCCCATATAGAGTGTGTCTGTGTGAGTGAGTGTGTGCCCAGCGATGGATTGGCGCCCTGTCCTGGGTGTATCTGCCCAGCGCCCGAGACGTTCTCCACTGGATGGGCATGGGGAACCCAACCGCGACCCTAATAGAGGATAAAGCGGGAGATAATGAATGAATGAAGACTCTCGGCTGCGGTGTGGCCCTCAGTGGTTGTGCTTTATATCAGTTCTTTCTCTTTGGTGTTATCTGAAGTGACAGAACTGAATGGCTGAGGGCATTTTGGTTTGGATCAGTGGCACTGACTCATGCCATTTTGTTTGAGGGCTTCAGAAGTCAGTCGGTTTTATTGTTTTTCTTTGTAAGGTGACCTTGAGTGTCTAGAAAGGCGCCATCAAATAAAATGTATTATTATTATTATTATTATTATTATTATTATTATTATCCGGGTGGCACGGTGGTTTAGTGGTTTAGCACGTTCGCCTCTCAGCACTAGGGATTCCCGGTTCGAATCCCCATCTGGGTGGAGTTTCCATGTTCTCCCCGTGTCTGCGTGGGTTTCCTCCGGGTTCTTCGGTTTCCTCCCACAGTCCAAAAACATGGATCAAGTCAATTGATCCCTCCAAATTGCCCCATATAGAGTGTGTCTGTGTGAGTGAGTGTGTGCCCAGCGATGGATTGGCGCCCTGTCCTGGGTCTATCTGCCCAGCGCCCGAGACGTTCTCCCCTGGATGGGCATGGGGAACCCCACCCTAATAGAGGATAAAGTGGGAGATAATGAATGAATGAATGAATGAATCGTTGCCCTGTGTTCTGAGAGTGCTACAGAAAGCTGAAACTCTAATGGTGTTTATGTGCAGGACTTTCTGCTGATGTTCATGCACCACGTAGCCACCATCTCGCTGATCTCGCTGTCTTATGTGAACAACATGGCTCGAGTGGGGACCCTGATCATGTGTCTTCATGATGCCGCAGATGTCCTGCTGGAGGTAAACTCATCCCGTTAACTCATTACTGCCATCGGTTCAGGCTTGTTGGAAAAATGCAAGATGCTGTTGTGTAATTGCCCCTACTGGAGCAGTTTATGTTTAAATTTTATGGTATTTTATGGTTCCTGCCTCTTTAAGAACACTCACAATGTTACTTTCCAAGGTTACAAGGCTTCAACGTTTCCAAAGTTAGAATAAAGTCTTTATTAAGGAGTCGAGGAGCGACATGAAGCCATATGCTCTCTTTGATATTCATCCATCCATACATTATCTTCTGCTTTATCCTCTATTGGGGTCACGGGGGGGGTTCCCATGCCCATCCAGGGGAGAACGTTTCGGGCGCTGGGCAGATACACCCAGGACAGGACACCAATCTATCGCTGGCACACTCTGAGAGGAGAACATGCTAAAACCACTAAGGGAACACAGATCTCTTCCTACTATTAGGGGGGGTTCCCATGCCCATCCAGGGGAGAACGTTTCGGGCGCTGGGCAGATACACCCAGGACAGGACACCAATCTATCGCTGGGCACACTCTCACTCACTCACACAGACACACTCTATATGGGGCAATTTGGAGAACTCAATTGACTTGATCCATGTTTTTGGACTGTGGGAGGAAACCGGAGAACCCGGAGGAGAACATGCCAACCACTAAGCCAACGTGCCGCCTCTTTGATATTTATTCATTCATTCATTCATCATGTTCCGCTTTATCCTCTATTAGGGTCGTGGTGGGGTTCCCCATGCCCATCCAGGGGAGAACGTCTCGGGCGCTGGGCAGATACACCCAGGACAGGGCGCCAATCCATCGCTGGGCACACACTCACTCACACAGACACACTCTATATGGGGCAATTTTGAGAACTCAATTGACTTGAACCATGTTTTTGGACTGTGGGAGGAAACCGGAGAACCCGGAGGAAACCCACGCAGACACGGGGAGAACATGGAAACTCCACCCAGATGGGGATTCGAACCGGGAATCCCTAGCACTGAGAGGAGAACATGCCAACCACTAAGCCACCGTGCCGCTTCTTTGATATTTAATGATATTTAATTGAATATTTAAAGTGTTGTATCAACTTTGGAAGCAAAATGTTGTGAAATAAAGAAACCCACCACCAGTTTCTGCCCATATGGATTTTTTTTTAATGTGCCATAATTTTGTTTTTGTTTTTTTCACCCATCATTCCAATTTTGTAGCGTATAATAATGTATGTTTATATGGATTTTATTTCCAGGCTTCGAAAATGGCCAACTATGCAAAGTGTCAGAGGCTTTGTAATCTCCTCTTCGTCATGTTCGCCCTGGTCTTCATCAGCTCCAGATTGGGATTATATCCGGTCTGGTAAGAAGTCGAAATCTGTTTCTCGTTACTTCATCTGTAAATCCGTGCACAAGAAGAAGTGGCACCGCTGTGTCAGCACTTCTGCATTCAGATGTGAGGCTTCCTGACGTGCTCAGATATTTTTAGGAGACTGAACACACAGCGGAACACACAGCGGAACACAGTGTTATCAGTTTTATCTTTTATTTTAATGCTAGGGTTTTATTATGCTGCAGCATATAATTATTTGTACATTTTCATTCATTCATTCATTATCTCCCGCTTTATCCTCTATTAGGGTTGCGGGGGGGTTCCCCATGCCCATCCAGGGGAGAACGTCTCGGGCGCTGGGCAGATAGACCCAGGACAGGGCGCCAATCCATCCACACTCACTCACTCACACAGACACACTCTATATGGGGCAATTTGGAGAACTCAATTGACCTTGATCCATGTTTTTAGACTGTGGGAGGAAACCGGAGAACCTGGAGGAAACCCACACGGACACGGGGAGGACATGGAAACTCCACCCAGATTGGGATTCGAACTTGGAATCCCTAGCGCTGAGAGGAGAACATGCTAAACCACTAAGCCACTGTGGCGCCAATTTAAAGAATACCTTTTTTTTTTTTTTTTTTTTTTTTTTTTACAGAATTAAAAATCTTTACGTTAAAAGCTCAGAACAGGTTCTCACTCCGTACTGACATCACTCACACAAACACACTCTATATGGGGCAATTTGGAGAACTCAATTGACTGTGGGAGGAAACCGGAGAACCTGGAGGAAACCCACGCGGACACGGAGAGAACATGGAAACTCCACCCAGTTTCCATGTTCTCCCCGCGTCCGCGTGGGTTTCCTCCGGGTTCTCCGCTTTCCTCCCACAGACCAAAGGCATGGATCAAGGTCAATTGAGTTCTCCAAATTGCCCCATATAGAGTGTGTATGTCTGTGTGAGTGAGTGTGTGCCCACTTATAGATTGGCGCCCTGTCCTGGGTGTATCTGCCCAGCGCCCGAAACGTTCTCCCCTGGATGGGCATGGGGAGGGACCCCCCCCCCCCCCCCCCCCCGCCGCGACCCTAATAGAGGATAAAGCGGGAGATAATGGATGGATGGATGAATCCATATCCCGACTCCGCTCATCTCTTACTGAAGGAGAAACATCAAACAGGTGTTTGGGTGGGTGAGCGCCATCTGTTGGTAGCTTTCTGGCCAATTAAGTGAAAGATGTGTGACTTTGTACTTTGCACTCAAGTTGCTAGTGATGGTAACCATGACTACAGAATACATTGTGAAGACTTCTGCGTGGTTATTACATGAAGCAGGCTGAGAATGATCACACCTTTTTCTTGTAGGGAAAAAAAATGACAATAGCAGACTTGATTCTGGAAGTGATTTGACGCAAGCTGTTTAATGATGGAGTCGTTTCTTCTCTGTGGGGGTGCTGGAGTGTATCCCTGCTGTATTTTGGGCAGGTCTGACATGTAAACACATTCACACCGAAATGCCCTTCAGCAAATTCCCCTTTAAACATCATGGAACCGCTCGCTGTACAATGATAACCCTTAACTAAACCAGGTGTGCAAGTCATTCAGAACTTGTTCCCATCCAGGGGAGAACGTTTCGGGCGCTGGGCAGATACACCCAGGACAGGGCGCCATTCTATCGCCAGGCACACAATCACTCACTCACACAGACACACTCTATATGGGGCAATTTGGAGAATTCAATTGACCTTGATCCATGTTTGTGCCATCCATGTGCAAATCATCCATCCATTATCTTCCGCTTTATCCTCTACTAGGATCGCGGGGTGGGGGGGGGTTCCCCATGCCCATCCAGGGGAGAACGTTTCGGGCGCTGGGCAGATAGACCCAGGACGGGGCGCCAATCCATCACTGGGCATACACTCACTCCCATAGACACACTCTATATGGGGCAATTTGGAGAATTCAATTGACCTTGATCCTTGTTTTTGGACTGTGGGAGGAAACCGGAGAACCCAGAGGAGACCCACGGGGACACGGGGAGAACATGGAAACTCCACCCAGATTGGGATTCGAACCTGGATCTTCAGCACCGAGAGGAGAACATGCTAACCACACCACTACACCACCGTGCCATCCATGTGCAATTCATCCATCCATTATCTCCCGCTTTATCCTCTATTAGGGTCGCGGTGGGGTTCCCCATGCCCATCCAGGGGAGAACGTCTCGGGCGCTGGGCAGATACACCCAGGACAGGGCGCCAATCCATCGCTGGGTACACACTCAAACACACACACACACTCTATATGGGGCAATTTGGAGAACTCAATTAACTTGATCCATGTTTTTGGACAGTGGGAGGAAACCGGAGAACCAGGAGGAAACCCACGCGGACACGGGGAGAACATGGAAACTCCACTCAGATGGGGATTCGAACCGGGAATCCCTAGCGCTGAGAGGAGAACGTGCTAAATCACTAAGTGCCGCCAATAATAATGATTTGTAATTAAAATAACGTTGTTTTTACATCAAACTTTGCTTTCGTCAAAGAATCCTCCATCTGCAGCAATTACAGCGTTGCACCCCTCTGGCGTTCTAGCTGTTAATTTGTTGAGGTAAGCTGGAGAAATGGCACCCCATGCTTCTAGAAGCAGCTCCCACAAGTTGGATTGGTTGGATGGGCACTTCTGGCGTACCATACGGTCAAGCTGCTCCCACAACAGCTCGATGGGGTTCAGCATGGACTCGTTAGTTATTATTATTATTATTATTATTATTATTATAGTCAATTGAGTTCTCCAAATTGCCCCATATAGAGTGTGTCTGTGTGAGTGAGTGTGTGCCCAGCGATGGATTGGCACCCTGTCCTGGGTCTATCTGCCCAGCGCCCGAGACGTTCTCCCCTGGATAGGCATGGGGAACCCCACCGCCACCCTAATAGAGGATAAAGCGGGAGATAATGAATGAATTATTATTATTATTATTATTATTATTATTATTATTATTATTATTATTATTATTATTATTGGGCGGCACGGTGGCTTAGTGGTTAGCACGTTCTCCTCTCAGCGCTAGAGATTCCCGGTTCGAATCCCCATCTGGGTGGAGTTTCCATGTTCTCCCCGTGTCCGCGTGGGTTTCCTCCGGGTTCTCCGGTTTCCTCCCACAGTCCAAAAACATGGATCAAGTCAGTTGAATTCTCCAAATTGCCCCATATAGAGTGTGTGTGTGTGAGTGAGTGTGTGCCCAGCGATGGATTGACGCCCTGTCCTGGGTCTATCTGCCCAGCGCCCGAGACGTTCTCCCCTGGATGGGCATGGGGAACCCCACCGCGACCCTAATAGAGGATAAAGCGGGAGATAATGAATGAATGAATGAATTATTATTATTATTCTGAAGGTATTTCAGCGCATCGTGTAAAGTTCTGTCTCAGTAACGTTTCATATCGACGTCAGCGCAACCACAAAGTGTCCTCTAGTGTCTCAGAGACCGTCTCTGTTGTCATGGTTTCCGTTTCCGTCAGGCCAGTTCAGTGTGCTGATACGTTACCGTCTGATTTGTCTGCGTTTAATCGACTCGCGGATAATGAATGCACGGCTACTGTAGCCTTGATGATGCATAAGAAAGAACCTTTTTAATAGAACCCTGCTGATAGGCTCTATAGCGTGACGTCACATCATTCCACATTTCCAAAGAGGTTCACAAATGTAAGAAAAAAATGCAAAACATGGTTGAGCATGTTCTCCTCTCAGCTCTAGGGATTCCCGGTTCCAATCCCAATCTGGGAGGAGGTTCCATGTTCTCCCCGTGTCCGCGTGGGTTTCCTCCGGGTTCTCCGGTTTCCTCCCACAGTCCAAAAAACATGAATCGGGTCAATTGAATTCTCCAAATTGCCCCCTATAGAGTGTGTCTGTGTGAGTGAGTGTGTGCCCAGTGATAGATTGGCATCCTGCCCACCATGGATTGGTGTATCTGCCCAGCGGCCGAGACGTTCTCCCCTGGATGGGCATGGGGAACCCCCCCCCCCCCCCGCGACCCTAATAGAGGATAAAGTGGAAGATAATGGATGGATGGATGAGCACAAAACTCTTATTTCATTTCACCCAGGACAGGGCGCCAATCTATCGCTGGGCACACATACACACTATATAGGGGCAATTTAGAGTAGTCAAATAACCTTGAATCCATGTTTTTGGACTGTGAGGGGAAACCAGAGAACCTGGAATAAATAAATATTAAACATGAGGGGAAGGGGGGGGGGCACGGTGGCTTTGCAGTTAGCACATTCTCTCAGAGCTGGGGATCCAGGTTTGAATCCCAATCTGGGTGGAGTTTGCATGTTCTCCCCGTGTCTTTGTAGTTTTCCTCCCACAGTCCAAAAACATGGATCAAGGTCAATTGAGTTCTCCAAATTGCCCCATATAGAGTGAGTGTGTGTGATGTCAGTACGGACTGAGAACCTGTTCTGAACTTTTACAACTTAGACATTTTGAATTCTGTAAAAGAAAATTCTTTAAATTGGCGGCATGGTGGCTTAGTGGTTGGCATGTTCTCCTCTCAGCACTAGGGATTCCCGGTTCAAAAACATGGATCAAGTCAATTGAGTTCTCCAAATTGCCCCATATATGTGTGTGTGTCTGTGTGAGTGAGTGTGTGCCCAGCAATAGATTGGCGTCCTGTCCTGGGTGTATCTGCCCAGCGCCCAAAACGTTCTCCCCTGGATGGGCATGGGGAACCCCCCCCCCCCCCCCCCCGTGACCCTAGTAGAGGATAAAGTACATGCAAACGACAGAAGGTCCCACTCTTATTACACAGCCAGCACTCAGTACCAGCTGCATAGAGATTGCATTATTCAGATTTTCTCCACCCATTCGATACTAAAGTGCAACCGAGATTTGGGCTTTTATTTCATTATTCATTAAAGCTCATCAAGCTCCTCATTGCACTGCATTTACAGTAATGAGTACCGTACCCTGCTCGTGGAAAAGGGAGGCTGCTCTCACTAATTCGGCAGCAAAGCAAACCTTCATTAAGAGACTGCGTTGCCATCATCTTCTGATACATCTTATCTGAATTATTGATGCCTCTGCTGATGGCAACGAGGCCCAGAAGCATCGTCATGGAAGATGAGCTTTGTATCCAACACGAGGAGATGCTCTGGATGCAAGAAATGTCGACCCCAATGTTTTTGGTATTACAAACAAGCCACTCCAGGGTTGAGTAATTATTTTAATTATTTTTCTATTTATAGTTTTTAATCAATATTTCTATCAGACTTCATTTGATAGAATCATTACTGTGTATTTTTTTAGATTACAGATCTAATCGCTGAGTAACAGGATACCGTTTTTTTTTTTTAACAATCCTCTATTAGGGTCGTGGGGGGGGTGGGTTGGGAGGTTCCCCATGCCCATCCAGGGGAGAACGTTTCGGGCGCTGGGCAGATACACCCAGGACAGGGCGCCAATCTTTCTTTGGGCACACACTCACTCACACAGACACACTCTACAGTATATGGAGAAACCGGAGAACATGGACACGGGGAGAACATGGAAACTCCACCCAGATTGGGATTCGAACCGGGAATCCCTAGAGCTGAGAGGAGAACTTGCTAACCTCTAAGACACCGTGCCGGGCTTTCCCTGTAATTAATTAATGGAAATTAGTAGGGGTGAGCTGCAATATTCGCTGATTCGACGATTCGATTCGGAGAACCGTAGTCGACTATGAACCTCATAGTCGAATGTACCATTTTGACCACATGGGGGCGCCCATGGCTGCTGCTAAGCATTAGTTTTTACATGAAATGTCTTTGTTTTCGTTATATATATAGCCTTTTGTCAAATAAAATCATTCTAATTTTTAGGTTTTTCCTTTGAAGTGGAAAAAAGTCCAGAACGGGGATCCCATTTACGGTGCTCTAGAAAAACAAGTAAAATATAAAAAAAAAAAAATCTTTTTTAAAAAACATCGCTTATAGCGCCATCTTGTGGTGGAATTTTAACTGATTCGACTATCAGTCGACTATAGGGAAAATCTGACGAATCAGATTCGACTGTGAAAATCCTTAGTTGAAGACACCCCTAGATATTAACGCTTTAAGGTCCGACCCCTTATTAAAACTTTCTTTTTAAAACCATGCCGTCACTTTAAGTCCATTTGAGATTCTCTGTTGTTAATATCTGTGTTGTTCTTCATATAGGATTCTTAACACCACTCTTTTTGAGAGTTGGGAGATCGTGGGGCCGTACCCGTCCTGGTGGGTGTTTAATGGGCTGTTGGCTCTGCTGCAGGCTTTGCACACCTTTTGGTCGTATCTGATCCTGAAGTTAGCCTGCAGAGCCATCTGCAAAGGAAAGGTGAGCGAGCGCAGCTTTCACACGCGTCACGCTTTTCATTTTATTTCTCTTTTAAATCGTTTTAAAATGTGATGTTGAAATAAAACAAAAAAAATTTTTTCCTCAATAAATATTATTGAAAAGAAAGAAAAAGAAAAGAAAAAGACGACGCAGGGCTTTTGCAAAGTATTAACAGTAAATGATCCTTATGACAAAATTTTTTTTATAGTAAATAAAAAACATTCATTCATTCATTCATTATCTCCCGCTTTATCATCTATTAGTGTCGTGGTGGGGTTCCCCATGCCCATCCAGGGGAGAACGTCTCGGGCGCTGGGCAGATAGACCCAGGACAGGGCGCCAATCCATCACTGGGCACACACTCACTCACACAGACACACTCTATATGGGGCAATTTGGAGAATTCAATTGACTTGATCCATGTTTTTGGACTGTGGGAGGAAACCGGAGAACCCGGAGGAAACCCACGCGGACACGGGGAGAACATGGAAACTCCACCCAGATGGGGATTCGAAACGGGAATCCCTAGCGCTGAGAGGCGAATGTGCTAACCACTAAGCCACCGTGCCGCCTAAATAAAAAACATATTTTCCTTTAAAAAAAAAAAAAAAATTGTAACTCACTGAGAGATTTAAGAATGAAATTGCGCTCTGCTGAATGCATCTGCTCTCTTCTCATCACTTCTTTTAAATGTCTTTATTTCTCCGGCTAACTCGGCTCTGCACCAGGTTGGAAAATGGAATCCTTTACATGTGAGTAAAAGCAAAACTAATCTCTTTATTAGTAAAAGCCTTTATTTATAAGCTCGACGGCTGTTTATTCTTCAATGTCAATCGGCTGCGTGGCATCAAAAATGTAGCGGCCGAGCAGAAGGTGTTTATTCAGAGATTGAGCGCATCATCATCAAAAGACTGTTTCGAAAAGATAAGGACATCCGAGAGTGGTGTAAACGATGATCGCAAAATCCTATTGTAATAGCAACAGTGAATACGAGCGAATATAAAGTCACAGGAGCCAGGAATCATCGCTGGCTGGTGTGTTTGTGGAATCAGAATGAGATTTTGTGGAATCGTTATTAGGGACGAACAAAATACGACCTTGGATTGGAAGGGAACGTGTGTGGAGAATAGGGGTGAGCTGCAATATTCGCTGATTCGACGATTCGATTCGGAGAACCGTAGTCGACTATGAACCTCATAGTCGAATGTACCATTTTGACCACATGGGGGCGCCCATGGCTGCTGCTAAGCATTAGTTTTTACATGAATGTCTTTGTTTTCGTTATATATATAGCCTTTTGTCAAATAAAATCATCCTAATTTCTAGAAGAAAAAAGAAAAGGAAAAAAAAAAGGTTTTCTTTTGTTAGAAAAACAAGTAAAATATATTAAAAAAATCTTTTTTTAAAAACCACGCTTATAGCGCCATCTTGTGGTAAAATTTTAACTGATTCAACTATCAGTCGACTATAGGGAAAATCTGACGAATCAGATTCGACTACGAAAATCTGTAGTTGAATACAGCCCTAGTGGAGAACAGTTTGTTCTCGGGAGCTTTCATGACTTCCTATTCATCTTCCATTTCGAAGAGATTTTTGATCATCATATGTATTCTGGATGATTTACAACATGTTACAACGATGTTGCCATGTTAACCGAATAACGTGCATTCAACAGAACTGGAACTGCACAGCGGGATGGTGGGACTTCATGAAATAGATCATTCGTTATGAAACTCACACACACACACACACACACACACACACACACACACACACACACTTTGAGGTCTGGACAATAAATTTTGTGTTATTATCCCTTTGAGTTTTGAATGTGCGTGTGATGGACTGGCGCCCTGTCCTATGTGCAGATACACATCTACCCGGCAGTCGAAACATTCTCCCCTTACCCACCCCATTCAAATAATTACATTACATTAGACTTAGACTTAGACTTAGACTTAGATAACCTTTATTGTCATTCAATGATACACTTGGTGTACGCATGAAATTTTGTTGATTTGTTGCAAGTATAGAGAGAGGTAGTGAAATTTGTATAATGTAATGTGTAGAAACATGAGTATAAAGTATAAGAAAAAAAATATATATATATATATATATTCATTCATTATCTCCCGCTTTATCCTCTATTAGGGTCGCGGTGGGGTTCCCCATGCCCATCCAGTGGAGAACATCTCGGGCGCTGGGCAGATACACCCAGGACAGGGCACCGATCCATCGCTGGGCACACACTCACTCACACAGACACACTCTATATGGGGCAATTTAGAGAATTCAATTGACTTGATCCATGTTTTTGGACTGTGGGAGGAAACCGGAGAACCCGGAGGAAACCCACGCAGACACGGGGAGAACATGGAAACTCCACCCAGATGGAAATTCGAACCGGGAATCCCTAGCGCTGAGAGGAGAACGTGCTAACCACTAAGCCACCGTGCCGCCTATATATATATATATATATATATCAGCATAGGTTAAAAAAAGAAATGAGGATGTGATTTTTAAAATGAGTGTGATTTGTAAAGGATAAAAATAATAAAACAAGTAGACGTGTGTGTGTGTGTGTGTGTGTGTGTATATATATATATATATATATATATATATATATATATATATATAACTGTATAAATATGTAAATTACATAATATATAAATATATAAGGGCGGTGGCTTAGTGGTCAGCACCTCCACCTCTCAGCACTAGGGATTCCCGGTTCGTATCCCCATCTGGGTGGAGTTTCCATGTTCTCCCCGTGTCTGCGTGGGTTTCCTCCGGGTTCTCCGGTTTCCTCCCACAGTCCAAAAACATGGATCAAGTCAATTGAATTCTTCAAATTGCCCCATATAGAGAGTGTCGGTGTGAGTTATTGTGTGCCCAGCGATGGATTGGCGCCCTGTCCTGGGTCTATCTGCCCAGCGCCCGAGACGTTCTCCCCTGGATGGGCATGGGGAACCCCACCGCGACCCTAATAGAGGATAAAGCGGGAGATAATGGATAATGAGATGAGAGAAATTGCCCCTTAGAAAGTGTGTTATAGTCTGTGTGTGCTTAGCGATAGATTGGCGCCCTGTCCTGGGTGTAACTGCCCAGCGCCCGAGACGTTCTCCCCTGGATGGGCTTGAAAGCACCCCCCGCAACCCTAGTCGAGGATAAAGCGGAAGATAATGAGATGAGAATAGGAAGAGGGATTTACAGAAGATAAACAGATCAGACGTGATCATCTAGGAAGTGAGACTGAGCGACCCAGAAATAATTCTTTTAGAGGATAGAATGACTTTGAGAATAAAGGTGGCTGACTGGATAAATAAAGAAATACATCCATCCATTATCATCTGCTTTATCCTCTACTAGGGTCGCGGGGGGGGGGGGGGGGGGGGGGGGGGGGGGGGGGGGGTTCCCCATGCCCATCCAGGGGAGAACGTTTCGGGCGCTGGGCAGATACACCCAGGACAGGACGCCGATCTATCACTGGGCTAAATAAAGAAATAATGGAAGTTAAAGACATGGGCATTAGGAAGGCTTCATTTGCATCCTTGCTGTGATTGGTAGATTCTCCCTAAATCCTGAGAGCAGCCCCTCCTCACGCCCTTCTCATTCCCAGGTGTCGAAAGACGACCGCAGTGACATCGAGTCCAGTTCTGACGAGGAGGACGTGCCGCCGGGCCACAAACAACACACCAACGGGACTAACGGGGCGCACGGCACCAACGGCTTCCTGTCCTCGTCCCTTTGTCACGATGAACACTAGAGCATCAGACCCGCCTCCGTCCGCTTCATTAGACTCTACAGCGCTCCCGTGTGTCCAAACATAACCGACGCTGCTGTCCACGGCCGGAGTTTGGACGTAGAATTCGTTTCGCTTCAGTACCACATGACATTTGTTCAATCATGGAATTCCTCCTTCTAGATTAAACCCCTCCTGAATTCCTTTTTATTTTATTTTATTTTATTTTATTTTATTTTATTTTATTTCTTGATGGCCTAACGAAGGCATCTCGGTCCTGCTCGCATGCTGCTGCTGTGTTTAAGGAAGCGGCCCCTTCGTATTTATTTATTTCTTTTTATATCTATATATAGGATGCGCATTCGTGGTCGAGATTTTAGCCTCATTGTTCCGAAGCGGTCGACTTGTCAGTGTTTTAATACGATGCACTATTTTAAGAGCTCTCTCTCCCGTTTCCCGTTTTAGGATCCACGGTCCACAACTTCTTTACACGATGACTCTGCTTTAGCGCTCTCATCACATGCTTACAGATCCAAACACGTAACCACCGCCAGTCGTTATATTTGCACTAGGGAAACATTTGGCGCTCAATCCGTACCAGTATTGCGTGATCGTGGGTTCTCCGAGGAATCTCCAGTTCACCGATCAGTCAGTCAGTTTCGCGTAATTATACATTTAGTCATTTAGCCGACGCTTTTATCCAAAGCGACTTACAAATGAGAACATCACAAGTCAGAAGTTATGGAGAAAACCAACTATACTGTAAATTCATCAAACCTGATGCTGCCCCCCCCCTTTTTTTGTCTTACAACAGGTATTTGTTAAAGAGATGCGTCTTCAGTAGTTTCTTAAAACTGCTTAGTGATTCTGCCTTACGGACGGAGTTGGGAAGAACGTTCCACCATTTTGCAGTAATGAACGCCACGGAGTGAGAACGAGCTCCTCGGTGAGGTGGAACCGCCAGGCGGCGATCATCACTGGAGCGAAGTGAACGAGTCGGAGTGTATTTTGAAAAGATAGAGTGAAGGTAGGGCGGCACGGTGGCTTAGTGGTTTAGCCTGTTCTCCTCTCAGCGCTAGGGATTCCCGGTCCGAATCCCCATCTGGGTGGAGTTTCCATGTTCTCCCCATGTCCGCGTGGGTTTCCTCCGGGTTCTCCGGTTTCCTCCCACAGTCCAAAAACATGGATCAAGTTAATTGAATTCTCAAAATTGCCCCATATAGAGTGTGTCTGTGTGAGTGAGTGTGTGCCCAGTAATGGATTGGCGCCCTGTCCTGGGTCTATCTGCCCAGCGCCTGAGACGTTCTCCCCTGGATGGGCATGGGGAACCCCACCGCGACCCTAATAGAGGATAAAGCGGGAGATAATGAATGAATGAATGAAAGAGTGAAGGTAGGAGGGGGAAGATCCAGAAATGGTTCTGTAGACCAGAGTCAGTGACTTGTACTGAATGCGCTTGGGCTGGTTAAACACAAGTCGGGCTGCAGAGTTTTGAACTTATCACTTTACATCCTCTGGTGTCAAGCAAGAGTGGGTGCGGTAGCTCAGTGGTTAGGGCGTTGGGCTTTCAATCTGAAGGTTGGGGGTTCAAATCCCAGGTCCACTGAAGTTACCACTGTGGGTCCTTGAGCAAGACCCTTAACCCTCATTGCTCCAGGGATGTTGTGATGAACCCTGTGCTCACCTTGTAAGTTCATTCATTATCTTCCGCCTTATCCTCTATTAGGGTCACGGTGGGGTTCCCCATGCCCATCCAGGGGAGAACGTCTCGGGCGCTGGGCAGATAGACCCAGGACAGGGCGCCAATCCATCGCTGGACACACACTCACTCACACAGACGCACTCTATATGGGGCAATTTGGAGAATTCAATTGACTTGATCCATGTTTTTGGACTGTAGGAGGAAACCGGAGAACCCGGAGGAAACCCACGCGGACACGGGGAGAACATGGAAACTCCACCCAGATGGGGATTCGAACCGTGCCGCACAGCTTGTAAGTCGCTTTGGATAAAAGACCCAGGACAGGGCGCCAATCCATCGCTGGACACACACTCACTCACACAGACGCACTCTATATGGGGCAATTTGGAGAATTCAATTGACTTGATCCATGTTTTTGCACTGTGGGAGGAAACCGGAGAACCCGGAGGAAACCCATGCAGACACGGGGAGAACATGGAAACTCCACCCAGATAGGGATTCGAACCGTGCCGCACAGCTTGTAAGTCGCTTTGGATAAGAGCGTCTGCTAAATGACCAAACGTAATGTAAATGTAACGTAATTGGGTGAGACTGTATCGTTTAATCGAGCATCAGCAGCTTTTATTTGGGTTCTTATTATAATCTAATCCTCTGTCGGGTTTAAACTCAAGCCACGTTCCACATCATGTATGCGTTCTGTAATATTCTTAGTTGCATGACGGTTTATCCAGTATTACTACGAATCCAAGCCCGTTTTATCTTTCTGCCGTACCCATCACGCGCCTCAGAGTTTACATTAGAATCGGTTGTGTGCTAGATCGAGGTAGATCCATCGTTAGCTCATCTCTCTCTCATACACGCATATAAGGCCGTACGCATGTTGTTTAATAACCGAACCTGTGCCGTTCTGTTTTTGCCTCGTGGATTTCGGAAGCCCGCGTCGTCCTGCTGTTCTTGATATAGTGTTCCTCACTGAACGTCGTGAATGTCTCCTGTAAACGCTGTGGAAATCAGGGTAAACTCACGCTTTTCTCCCTTTGGCGAGCTCCAGGGAAAAGCCCAAGTTCTTGGCCTATCTGCGGATGCCGAATGATGTCAGAATGAGATGTGATTTCCAAATATTTTCAGAGGCTTCTGTTCCCTGCTTTTCTTAAGACGCCACATTATGAACGGTACTAATGAACAGCGTTGTCATGTATTTAGAATAAAAATCAGAGACAACTTTGGCCTTTGACATCGGTATCACTTTGTTTTTCTAATATTTGATGTCTGTGTTGGTTCAAAAATGATTATGACTTTTTTTTTTTCCCTATGACTTTTGTTTTTTAATTGCCCTGATGGAATCAACTGTAATCAACCCATTTGTTTATTCATTCATTATCTCATTATCTTCCACTTAATCCTCTATTAGGGTCGTTGGGGGGGGGGGGGGATGGGGTTCCCCATGCTCATCGAGGGGAGAGGAGCACCTTTGAGCGCTGGACAAATACACCCAGGACAAGGTGCCAATCTGTTGCTGGGCGCACACTCACTCACAGACACACACGCAATCTCTATGGGGCAATTTAGAGCATGATTACCTTGAATCCATGTTTTTGGACTGTGGGAGGAGAACCCTGAGGAAACCCATGTGGACACGGGGAGAACATAGAAACCCAGATCGGGATTCAAACCTGGATCTCCAGTGCTGAGAGGAGAACGTGCTAACTGCAAAAATTACGTTTAATATTTATTCATTCTAGGTTCTCTGGTTTTCCCTCACAGGCCAAACACATGGATTCAAGGGGAATTGGCTACTCTAAATTGCCCCGATATAGTGAGTCTGTCCTGGGTGTATCTGCCGATACGTTCTCCCCTGAATGGTCTCCCCGCAACCCTAGTAGAGAATTCAGTGGACATAGATTTTGTGCTCATAGTAAATATTTTTAGTTCAGGTCATTTAATCTAATATTATATAAATGTGTATTTATTTAATAGGGGTGAGCTGCAATATTCGCTGATTCGACGATTCGATTCGGAGAACCAGAGTCGACTATGAACCTCATAGTCGAATGTACCATTTTGACCACATGGGGGTGCCCATGGCTGCTGCTAAGCATTAGTTTTTACATGAAATGTCTTTGTTTTCGTTATATATATAGCCTTTTGTCAAATAAAATCATCCTAATTTCTAGAAAAAAAAAAAAAAAAAAAAAAAAAAAACAAGTAAAATATTAAAAAAAAAATCTTTTTTAGAAACCACGCTTATAGCGCCATCTTGTGGTGAAATTTTAACTGATTCGACTATCAGTCGACTATGAAAATCCTTAGTTGAAGACACCCCTATTATTTAATATTGTTTTTTTTATGGCACGGTGGCTTAGTGGTTAGCACGTTCGCCTCTCATCGCTAGGGATTCCCGGTTCGGATCCCAATCTGGGTGGAGTTTCCATGTTCTCCCCATGTCCGCGTGGGTTTCCTCCGGGTTCTCCGGTTTCCTCCCACAGTCCAAAAACATGGATCAAGTCAATTGAATTCTCCAAATTGCCCCATGTAGAGTGTGTCTGTGTGAGTGAGTGTGTGCCCAGCGATGGATTGCCCCCCTGTCCTGGGTCTATCTGCCCAGCGCCCAAAACGTTCTCCCCTGGATGGGCATGGGGAACCCCACCGCGACCCTAATAGAGCATAAAGTGGAAGATAATGAATGAATATTATATATATAGTATATATTGTTAATGGCGCTTAGTGGTTAGCATGTTCTCCACTCAGCACTAGGGATTCCTCAGACTTCGGTTAATTTCCACGACCAACAGCACGTTCCCTACACCTGCAGCAATTGGAAATGCTCCAACACAGCTTAACACAGATTTAAAAGCTTTAAAGTTTACATTTTTCCCATCCGATCTTGTTTATCTTCCAAAAAAAACTGACTACATACGCACAATTAGATTAAAAAAATCTGAGCCCAACCTGAAGACCTTCCGCTTCACGACTTTAGATTCATTCAGGAAGCCGAAGCTTCGCATAGCGAGATGGTTTTTAATGCTAAAGATGCACATTAGTAGACGTTTCTGTTTTCAGTCTTCTGTGCAGACGTGTTTCATTGGCACGGCCAGCGTGCTGGATGCTGCAGCTCGCCATGTGGGAGGAAAACAGAGCAGAGCGCAGTCATCAACAGAGTCGAGGATGAAGGACCCACTGAACACCTGCGCTGTGAGTTTATTGATTTTTATTCATTCATTCATTCATTATCTCCCGCTTTATCCTCTATTAGGGTCGCGGTGGGGTTCTCCATGCCCATCCAGGGGAGAACGTTTCGGGCGCTGGGCAGATAGACCCAGGACAGGGCGCCAATCCATCGCTGGGCACACACTCACTCACACAGACACACTCTATATGGGGCAATTTTGAGAATTCAAATTGACTTGATCCATGTTTTTGGACTGTGGGAGGAAACCGGAGAACCCGGAGGAAACCCACGCGGACACGGGGAGAACATGGAAACTCCACCCAGATGGGGATTCGAACCGGGAATCCCTAGCACTGAGAGGAGAACATGTTAAACCACTAAGCCACCAGTTGCAGTTTTTTTTATATAAAGTCTGATTCATAAGGGTTTTAAAAGTTTATTAGGAATAAAAGATGAATTATATAAAAAAGATTCAAATACAACACTGAAATAGACAAACGGGTAAAGATCACACAGCCGTCGTGAACACGTGGAACCGTGAACACGTGGAACCATGGACTCAGGACGTCTTGGTCTTATGCAGAGCCACAAACTCTTTTCTGATATTGGCGAGGAAGGCCGAGAAGTTGTTGGTCTCCTGCAGCCGGCGTTCCAGGTGAGCGATCTGCTCGAGAGGTGGATCACAGGACATGACTAAAAAAAATAAAATAAACAATTACTTAAAACAAATTCAGCTGCATAATTTCATATACACAGCCACAGTCCAAAAACATGGATCAAGTCAATTGATTTCTCAAAATTGCCCCATATAGAGTGTGTCTGTGTGAGTGAGTGTGTGCCCAGTGATAGATTGGCTGGCTGCTGCTAAGCATTAGTTTTTACATGAAATGTCTTTGTTTTCGTTATATATATAGCCTTTTGTCAAATAAAATCATCCTAATTTCTAGAAAAAAACAAAAAAAAGGTTTTCTTTTGTTAGAAAAACAAGTAAAATATAAAAAAAAGAAAAAAAATGTAAAAACCACGCTTATAGCGCCATCTTGTGGTGAAATTTTAACTGATTCGACTATCAGTCGACCATAGGGAAAATCTGACGAATCAGATTCGACTATGAAAATCCTTAGTTGAAGACACCCCTAGTACAAAAGATCATTGGAATGAGTTCAATACTCCAGGTCCTTTTGCCCCTCTGGAAAGATTAAAGTCATGTGAGGAGATCACGGTGTATAATCTAAAGCTGTTAAGAGTGAGGAACGAAATGTCTGGTCTGTTTATTTCGATGGTATTGAAAAATGCTCTGGACTTACTCTGGTACAATCCATCCTCATTGATCTTCAAGAGAAAGGTGTAGGCACCTTGTGGATTCTTGTGATTGATGTTTCTGAAGACAAACTGCAGCTTCTCCCCTGTTACACAAACAAGTCAGTCAGTCAGTCAGTGTTCGGTGCTTCATCATCATCATCATCATCAATGCAGTCAGCATGGCAGCTCATCCTTACCCTGGATTTTTCTTATTTCCAGACTCAGTCGTTCCTGGAAGACCTCTTTCACCTTGTTAAGGTTCTTCAGTCTGTCTTTGTTGGCTTTGTTTTGGGAGTGAACCACTGAAACAGGCGACATTTCAAGGTAAATTACTAAAAACGTCTAATGTGCTGACAAATTTATACCCAATATCAAACAGGCAACAATATAAAGGTGAGTTTAAATGTTGGCAGCATGAAATTGTGGCAGCCCATTGGTTAGTGTGTTGGGCTGTTGGAAGGTTGTTGGTTTAAATCCCAATTTGTGACCTTGAGCAAGACCCCCGTGTTTTTAAACTCACGTGAAGTTTGGAAGTCTGTAGCGACCGACTCTGCAGAAAGTTGCTGAACTCAGCAGCCACTGACCTGCTCCATCATTTTATAGGAGCAATAAATGGCTGCTCCAAATTGTCTCAACCTAAATTATGTGTTGAGCGTCATGTGGCGTAGTGGTTGGCACGTTCTCCTTTCGGTGCTGGGGATTCAGGTTCAAATCCCAATCTGGGTGGAGTTTGCCCCATATAAAGAAGCTTGGGGCATATAACTTCATGGCTGAGTTCCTCAGAGACACCCTTTGTAGAAACAAGCTACATGTCTACGTGCTTGGTTTGATACACCTTTAATCGGGGCAGTGAATGGAATGCCTAAATGTAATCATTTGGACGGGTAAGGACATCGTCTTTGTTAATATAGTGCTTGATCATCATGTCCTATTCCTATAAGCATGACGTTAGATAAGGGTGAATGGACTACAGCTGAAGAAAACGTATACGAATAGACCATACGTCTAAAATTTGATGTGTATAAATACAATTAAAAGCTTTAATTTTCTGCCAACAGTGGTACCAACAAGTAACACGACCCTTTTGATATACAAGGCTTAGAAAATAGTCACAAGAGGGCATGCATTATTGTGAATAAGTCATTGAAAAGAAGTGGTGTTGGGTACAACATGAAGCACGAAGCTGTTACACCTCCGTCCTGTGATTTATTTACAATAATACATGTCCTCTCGAGCCTTATTGCTTTATGTGACTGTCATAACTGACGGCGGCACGGTGGCTTAGTGGTTAGCACGTTCTCCTCTCAGCGCTAGGGATTCCCGTTTCAAATCCCCATCTGGGTGGAGTTTCCATGTTCTCCCCGTGTCCGCGTGGGTTTCCTCCGGGTTCTCCGGTTTCCTCCCACAGTCCAAAAACATGGATCAAGTCAATTGAATTCTCCAAATTGCCCCATATAGAGTGTGTCTGTGTGAGCCCAGCGATAGATTGGCGTCCTGTTCTGGGTGTATCTGCCCAGCGCCCGAAACGTTCTCCCCTGGATGGGCATTGAGAACCCCCCGCGACCCTAATATAGGATAAAGCGGAAGATAATGGATGGATGGATGTAATAACTGACAGGTCCACATCTGAACATGTCTCAGTCTTAGGTTCCATACATTCTCTGTTCTTGGCTTGTTCTTGTTTGAGCTTCTCAATCTTCTGCAGCAGCAGTTCTTTGCTGTTCTCTTTATCTTCAATCGCTTCCAAAATGTCGGGGCGCTCCCCACTCTTCTCCTTCAAGGCGGAATTCTGGAGTTTTAACTCTTGAGGGAGACAGTGGGACAGATGGAATCAGGGTCGAGTTCTATTTTTTCTCCGGATTGAAGAGGTAATGATGGAGACATCCTCCTGCATTTCTTGGAGCACCTTCAGTGAGGTGTTCTTCTCTCAGCGCTAGGGATTCCCAGTTCAAATCCCCATCTGGGTGGAGTTTCCATGTTCTCCCCGTGTCCCTGTGGGTTTCCTCCGGGTTCTCCGGTTTCCTCCCACAGTCCAAAAACATGGATCAAGTCAATGGAATTCTCCAAATTGCCCCATAAAGAGTGTGTCCCCTCCACAGAGATTCTATTGCAGTGTAAATACTGTAATATATATAAAACATATATAAATATATAAATACTGTAAACACTTTGATTCTATTGCAGTGTAAATACTGTAAACACTTTGATTCTATTGCAGTGTAAATACTGTAAACACTTTGATTCTATTGCAGTGTAAATACTGTAAACACTTTGATTCTATTGCAGTGTAAATACTGTAAACACTTTGATTCTATTGCAGTGTAAATACTGTAATATATATAAAACATATATAAATACTGTAAACACTTTGATTCTATTGCAGTGTAAATACTGTAATATATATAAAACATATATAAATACTGTAAACACTTTGAATTCTATTGCAGTGTAAATACTGTAAACACTTTGAATTCTATTGCAGTGTAAATACTGTAAACACTTTGATTCTATTGCAGTGTAAATACTGTAAACACTTTGAATTCTATTGCAGTGTAAATACTGTAATATATAAAACATGATATAAATACTGTAAACACTTTGATTCTATTGCAGTGTAAATACTGTAAACACTTTGAATTCTATTGCAGTGTAAATACTGTAATATATATAAAACATATATAAATACTGTAAACACTTTGAATTCTATTGCAGTGTAAATACTGTAAACACTGATTCTATTGCAGTGTAAATACTGTAATATATATATAAAACATATATAAATACATAAATACTGTAAACACTTTGATTCTATTTCAGTATAATACTGTAAACACTTTGATTCTATTTCAGTGTAAATACTGTAAACACTTTGATTCTATTGCAGTATAAATACTGTAATATATATATATAAAACATATATAAATACTGTAAACACTTTGAATTCTATTGCAGTGTAAATACTGTAATATATATAAAACATATATAAATACTGTAAACACTTTGAATTCTATTGCAGTGTAAATACTGTAAACACTTTGAATTCTATTGCAGTGTAAATACTGTAAACACTTTGAATTCTATTGCAGTGTAAATACTGTAAACACTTTGAATTCTATTGCAGTGTAAATACTGTAAACACTTTGAATTCTATTGCAGTGTAAATACTGTAAACACTTTGATTCTATTGCAGTGTAAATACTGTAAACACTTTGAATTCTATTGCAGTGTAAATACTGTAAACACTTTGAATTCTATTGCAGTGTAAATACTGTAAACACTTTGAATTCTATTGCAGTGTAAATACTGTAAACACTTTTGAATTCTATTGCAGTGTAAATACTGTAAACACTTTGATTCTATTGCAGTGTAAATACTGTAAACACTTTGAATTCTATTGCAGTGTAAATACTGTAATATATAAAAACATATATAAATACTGTAAACACTTTGATTCTATTGCAGTGTAAATACTGTAAACACTTTGAATTCTATTGCAGTGTAAATACTGTAATATATATAAAACATATATAAATACTGTAAAACACTTTGAATTCTATTGCAGTGTAAATACTGTAAACACTGATTCTATTGCAGTGTAAATACTGTAATATAATATAAACATATATAAATACATAAATACTGTAAACACTTTGATTCTATTTCAGTATAAATACTGTAAACACTTTGATTCTATTTCAGTGTAAATACTGTAAACACTTTGATTCTATTGCAGTATAAATACTGTAATATATATATAAAACATATATAAATACTGTAAACACTTTGAATTCTATTGCAGTGTAAATACTGTAATATATATAAAACATATATAAATACTGTAAACACTTTGAATTCTATTGCAGTGTAAATACTGTAAACACTTTGAATTCTATTGCAGTGTAAATACTGTAAACACTTTGAATTCTATTGCAGTGTAAATACTGTAAACACTTTGAATTCTATTGCAGTGTAAATACTGTAAACACTTTGATTCTATTGCAGTGTAAATACTGTAAACACTTTGAATTCTATTGCAGTGTAAATACTGTAATATATATAAAACATATATAAATACTGTAA
>JAFMOC010000073.1:132500-142500 GCA_019802505.1 Corydoras sp. C115
ATGCCCTTAAAAAATGCATCTGCTGTCGTCTGGTATGAAAAGTTCTTTCAAAACTTTGTAGTTGACCTAAAAAAATGCCACAGTGACATTGATGGGTTGTGAGCGTGAACAGGCACAATGGTGTCTCTTCATTGATTCACTATTGCAAAGCCTCAAGGCTGTCTTCATACACAATAGCAATGTCTGTCTTTCATTACCTGTTGGTTATGCGGCACTTATACACATACACACACAGGAACATAGAACAATGTACGAGTACCGAGGCTTTAGCTGGAACGTCTGTGAACATTTAAAAGTAGTGCCACTGCTGCAGGAATTGAAGCTTTAATAAAACAAGTATTGCTGTTTCGACGAGCCAATCGTAATAAAGAGCCACATCACACTAAAAAAGATCTCCATGGCAGATAAACGTGACACACAGAACAAGTACGAACTTTTTGCCTCCGTTTCACATAAATCTCCAGCTGAGGAACAATTTTATGAGAACAATAAACAAGGAGGGAGGAGGTTGTCATTATTTGACGTTATCCTTTTTTTTAGGAATAACCTGAGACCTGAGACAATCACATAGAGATCACAGACACACACACTATATAGGGGCAATTTGGAGCAGTCCCTTCCCCTTGAATCCATGTTTTTGAACTGTGGAAGGAAACTAGAGAACCTGAAGGAAACCCAAGCAGACAAGAGGAGAACATGTAAACTCCCCTTTTGGCTTTTGAATGATATGATATATAATGCATGATATTCATTCCACCTTTATCCCATATTAGGGGATATTATCCCATTAGGGTCGCGGGGGGGGGGGGGGGGGGGGTTCCGCATGCCCATCCAGGGGAGAACGTTTCGGGCGCTGGGCAGATACACCCAGGACAGAGGGGCAATCCATCCCTAGGCACACACTCACTCACTCACTCACACAAACACACTCTAAATGGGGCAATTTGGAGAATTCAATCGACCTTGATCCATGTTTTTGGACTGTGGGAGGAAACCGGAGAACCCGGAGGAAACCCACGCGGACACGGGGAGAACATGGAAACTCCACCCAGATGGGGATTCGAACCGGGAATCCCTAGTGCTGAGAGGAGAACATGCCAACCACTAAGCCACCGTGCCGCCATGCATGATATTGTTCATAAAAATTAACTGGACACTGGAAACCCCATTATACAATAAAACATACAATATGTGCATATTAGTTGATCTCAGTTCTAATAATAGAACAGTATAGAACATTTTATGTTTTTTTCACTCACACACTCACAGAACACGCAGTACAAGGAGAGACACATGGCCAGCACACAGGATGCCAATGGAGCAATAAAGGGTTAACGGTCATGTCGTGGTCAGTCAGTAGGTCTGATACCACAGACTCCAGACCCTCTATGACTCCAGCTGACTAATTATATTTCATTATATATAGACTGGGCGGCACGGTGGCTTAGTGGTTTAGCATGTTCTCCTCTCAGCACTAGGGATCCCCAGTTCGAATCCCCATCTGGGTGGAGTTTCCATGTTCTCCCCGTGTCCGCGTGGGTTTCCTCCGGGTTCTCCGGTTTCCTCCCACAGTCCAAAAACATGGATCAAGTCAATTGAGTTCTCAAAATTGCCCCATATAGAGTGTGTCTGTGTGAGTGAGTGTGTGCTCAGCGATGGATTGGCGTCCTGTCCTGGGTCTATCTGCCCAGCGCCCGAAACGTTCTCCCCTGGATAGGCATGGGGAACCCCACCGCGACCCTAATATAGAATAAAGCGGAAGATAATGAATGAATGAATGAATATATATAGACTTAGGCAGCACAGTGGCTTAGTGGTTTAGCATGTTCTCCTCTCAGCGCTAGGGATCCCCAGTTCGAATCCCCATCTGGGTGGAGTTTCCATGTTCTCCCCGTGTCCGCGTGGGTTTCCTCCGGGTTCTCCGGTTTCCTCCCACAGTCCAAAAACATGGATCAAGTCAAATGAATTCTCAAAATTGCCCCATATAGAGTGTGTCTGTGTGAGTGAGTGTGTGCTCAGCGATGGATTGGCGTCCTGTCCTGGGTCTATCTGCCCAGCGCCCGAGAAGTTCTCCCCTGGATGGGCATGGGGAACCCCCCCCCCCCGCGCCGACCCTAATATAGGATAAAGCGGGAGATAATGGATGGATGAATGTTTTCAGCTAAAAGAACAGATTTATTTTCAAGTTTGTTCTTGTAAACAGTGATGTTCCAAATGTTTAGACCAGCCGCTCTTCATGTGCACCCTGGTCAAAGTTCAAAAAGGGCTTGAGGTTAATGGAATCCCAGTGCATGATGGGTAGGAATGTAGTTAAACTGTCTAAGCTACTGTAGCTTACATTTTAAGGTCCAAAAGCATCAGAGTAACATTTCCAGGTGTCTGTGGCTGAACCTCTTATCATGTTTAACTGAGGCTCAGAGATGAAACTCAGCGCACTTATTATATATTTATTATAATATAATATAAATATAAATATGTTATATTATATATTTATTATAATATTATATATATTTATTGTCATTTATGATTCTGTCAGAGCAATGTTTTACATCTTGTATTTACACCTTGATCATAACCTGCTATAGTTACATTTAATATTACATCAGTGAGACAGGAGTACATTATATCCCTTATTCTCAATACTAAATCCCGGCACGGTGGCTTAGTGGTTAGCACGTTCTCCTCTCAGCGCTAGGGATCCCGGTTCGAATCCCCATCTGGGTGTAGTTTCCATGTTCTCCCCGTGTCTGCGTGGGTTTCCTCCGGGTTCTCCGGTTTCCTCCCACAGTCCAAAAACATGGATCAAGTCAATTGAATTCTCAAAATTGCCCCATAAAGAGTGTGTCTGTGTGAGTGAGTGTGTGCCCAGCAATGGATTGGCGCCCTGTCCTGGGTCTATCTGGAGAACGTTCTCCCCTGGATGGGCATGGGGAACCCCACCGCGACCCTAATAGAGGATAAAGCGGGAGATAATGAATGAATGAATAAATACTAAATCAGGAATAATCTGTGTAATAATAAAGTGTGTGTGTGTGTGTGTGTGTGTGTGTGTGTGTGTGTGTGTGTGGCACACAGGCATGCTCTGTGTGTTTATATGTGTATGGCCTTGTGTTTATCACTTAGTTAAATAAACGGATCTTCTCTGGAAGTCCCTGTGTGAAATTTAGCCACATAACTAATCATTCTGACCACCAGCTGCATGTTATCACAGGGCTCAGCAGGATGGCTCTAATAAACATGTGAAAAGGACATGATGGCATGCACACACACACACACACACACACACACACACACACACACACACACACACACACACACACACACACACACACACATACACAAAGAGAAGCTTTAAGTCTGTCAGTATTTAATGCTCGAAACTTTAAACAGGTGTGTGTGTGTGTGTGTGTCTAAGATGTATTACTCTTGAGGATTATAACATGAGACAGGTTTCTGTGAGCAGGTATAAAACAGCTCCCATCTGTTCATGAACATGAGATTCAGTATTCGTCTTTGTGATGAAAAGAGACGTAAAAAGCAGAATAACACCAGGACAAACCCTAACACAAGGTTTTAATTTTAATTTTTATTTTAATTTTTACCACATTCAAACACATTTTAACACGTTAACTCCCACCTCATCAACACCCAGGTATTTATTTAAACTTAACTTTAAAATACGGGCGGTATCAGTGTTATTATTATTATTATTATTAATAATTTTTTATTATTTTTTTATCATTATTATTTGTAATTAATTCATTCATTCATTATCTCCCGCTTTATCCTCTATTAGGGTCGCGGTGGGGTTCCCCATGCCCATCCAGGGGAGAAGGTTTCAGGCGCTGGGCAGATACACCCAGGACAGGGCGCCAATCTATCGCATACACACTCTATATGGGGCAATTTGGAGAACTCATTTGACTTGATCCATGTTTTTGGACTGTGGGAGGAAATCGGAGAACCCGGAGGAAACCCACACAGACACGGGGAGAACATGGAAACTCCACCCAGATGGGGATTCGAACCGGGAATCCCTAGTGCTGAGAGGAGAACGTGCTAACCACTAAGCCACCGTGCCACCTATTATTTTTAATATTATTTAAAAACATTTTTTTTACAAAAATTATGTGTAAAAAATGATGTAATGGAAATAAACTTTGACACCAATATAAATTATAAATACAGATCACCCTCTATATACACTGTGGGAAATGTGATCTACTCAACATGTAGTGAGCGTTAAAGTCCTGTAGGTGTCACTGTTGCATTTACTTTTAACTCTCCTCGTTCTTTTCAACCTGCTCGCACATCAGACCTCTCTTTCTCTCTGTCTCTCTCTCTCTCTCTCTCTCTGTCTCTCTCTCTCTCTCTGTCTCTCTCTCTCTCTCTCTGTCTCTCTCTCTCTCTGTCTCTCTCTCTCTCTGTCTCTCTCTCTCTCTCTGTCTCTCTCTCTCTCTGTCTCTCTCTCTCTCTCCCTCACCCACAGCAGCATGACAGCATGTTCAGTTCTCTTTGATTTGGTTCTACTGTACGTGCTTTAGTGCAGCACACGTGCTTTTATATATAATGCAGCCATTAATGTCACCACATCAGTCAGTCCCTGCAGGAGACCGGCCGGCCGGCACTGTGCGACAGTCTTTATCCATGGGTTTAGAACTTAGTTCTAAAAGTCTAGTCAGAAAATACAGTGACGCTGAAGCCACAACCAACCGGAACCTCACCCCATTAACCTCCAGCCCAACATGCAGCAGGGATAGGGTCAACTCTTTTGCTTTGGTCTCTGCACAAGATAATGCCTGAGCTGCTAGATGACTGGAAGGATTTTATTTAATGCGACTTGCAAGCCAGAACACAAGGTTTATCTTGCAGAACCTCTGGAGCAATGAAGAGCCATGGTCAAGGGCCCAGATTGACAGCTTTGGGGGACTTGGGATTTGAACTCCCAACATTCAGATAACAGGCCCAGCACCCTGACCACTGAGCTAATGTTACATTCTGCTTTCAACATGTTCCCCCTAAGAAAAAATCCAAACTAAAATATTTTTAATAGACTTTTCCTCAGGTGTCAAACACCTGTATGCCGAATTGACTACACAAATAAATGATCAGCGGCCTGGAAAATAGAGCACTTCCAGATCTTTCAAGTTCAAGTAATTTATTTATATAGCACTTTTTACATAGTGCATTGTCACAAAGCACTTTACAGAGTTATAAGCTGGAAACCCCTAAAGAGCAAGCCGAAGCGACAGTGGCAAGAAAAAACCTCCTGTTATGTTTTATTATTTTTTTTAAGGAAGAAGGACCAAGGCTCAGTGGGGGCCTCATCCTCCTTCAGCAGCTGGGCAGCATCAACAGTGCAGGAGCAGAGAAACTAAGTCCCTCCTGCTCCTACTGCCAGTCCATTTTCAGTTTGCCGGTCCATTTTCCTCCCACAGTCCAAAAACATGGATCAAGGTAAATGGAATGCTCCAAATTGCCCCATATAGAGTGTATATATATATATACATACACTCCTAAAGAGAGAAGTGAATTAAAGTGAAAAAAATATTGAATTAAGTTGAATTGGCAAGAGGTCGGCACGGTGGCTTAGTGGTTTAGCACGTTCGCCTCTTAGTGCTAGGGATTCCCGGTTCGAGTCCCAATCTGGGTGGAGTTTCCATGTTCTCCCCGTGTCCATGTGGGTCTCCTCCGGGTTCTCCGGGTTCCTCCCACAGTCCAAAAACATGGACCATGGTTAATGGAATGCTCCCACTAAATGTCACCCTGTCTTGGGTATATATATATATAGGGCAGCATGGTGGCTTAGTGGTTGGCATGTTCTCCACTCAGCACTAGGGATTCCAGGTTCGAATCCCCATCTGGGTGGAGTTTCCATGTCCTCCCCATGTCCACGTGGGTTTCCGCCGGGTTCTCCGGTTTCCTCCCACAGTCCAAAAACATGGATCAAGGTTAATGGAATGCTTCAAATTGCCCCATATAGAGTGTGTCTGTGTGAGTGAGTGTGTGCCCAGCGATAGGTTGGGTGTATCTGCCCAGCGCCCAAGACGTTCTCCCCTGGATGGGCATGGAGAACCCCCCCCCCCCCCCCACGGATGGATGGATGGATGGATATATACATTATATAAAACTAAAACTAAAGTACACAGAGAGCGGCGCACTGATTACTGTGGTCCTGGGTGACGTCACGTTGCTCCGGCTGAACGGGAGGAGCCTCCAGCGCGCTGTCTGGGAGTCGGACGCAGGAAAGACGCAGGAAAAAGTTTCCCCCGCACGAAGAATTCATGTTCCAAAGCAGGTAAGCTATAAAAAGAAACAAATCAACATTAATAATCCGGTTCCGGAGACACGCTGCCGATTGCTTATCCGTCTGGAACGCTGCGTAAAAGCGCATTTAAACGCGCGGGGCGCGCTGAGCTCGGCTGGGTCCGGGGCTGGAAGTTTGCCCCGCGCACATGTCTCCGTCTCGGGGGTAAATTCTGTTTGCTAGGTTTAGGTGGGGTATCGTTTACTAAACATTTGTGTCGCTTTGTTGTGGCTGAATCATTAACCGCAGAGCCGCTGCTGACTGTTTAAAGTTCCACGCGTTTAAACAAACGCCGCTGCAGGAAATCTAACAAATAACTTCCTATTTTTTTTTGTTTATTTATTTTTGTTTGTATTTCCTTCCTAGTTTTCCGTGTTGATCTTTTCTCACAGTGAGCTGACCTCGTTTATCCGCCCAGGTTGATTATTCACAAGCTTTAATGTAAATGTGAAGCCGGCTGGAGGTGTAGGTACGTTAATGGCTCTGGGATATCGCGATGTTTGGTTGATTCGGTATATCGCGATGTTTCATCAAACGCACTTGACCACAGTAACAATGTTGAAAATGCTTAATATGCTTTGTTTGCCTTGATATCCACATTTGCTCAGTTTTTTTGGTTGTATTATTAAAAAAAATCATTAAAAAAAATTATACAAAGTTTAATACTACTTGGGTGTCACGGTGGCTTAGTGATTTAGCATGTTCTCTACTCAGCGCTGGGGATCTGGGGGGAGTTTGCATGTTCTCCCCGTGTCCGCGTGGGTTTCCTCCGGGTTCTCCGGTTTCCTCCCACAGTCCAAAAACATGGATCACGGTCAATTGAATTCTCCAAATTGCTCCATATAGTGTATCTCTGTGTGAGTGAGTGTGTGTCCAGAGATAGATCGGTGTCCTGTCCTGGATGTATTTGCCCAGCGCTTGAAATGTTCTCCCCTGGATGGGCATGGCAACCCCCCCCCCCCCCCCCCCCCCGAACCTAGTAGAGGATAAAGCAGAAGATAATGGATGGTTGGAATAATACTACTGTTTATGTATGCACTATAGAAATTAATCGCATATTAGTTTTTAATTGTATATAATTGTATGCATGTTTTTTTTGCATTAAGCTCCTTTTTCTCCTAAAATATTTTATTTTGATCCTTACAAATGTTTATTTATTTATTATCTTTTGTGCAAAACTTTAGGGTTGCGTGGGGACATTTGAGGTTCTGGCCAGATACAGCCAGGCCAGGGTGAACACATTCACTCGCACAGACACACACACACTACATGGGGGCAATTTAAAGCATTTAATGTTACCTTGAATCCATGTTTTTGGACTGTGGGAGGAACCCGGAAGAAACCCACATGGACATGGGGAGAACATTTTATATATATATATATATATATATATATATATATATATATATCCAACTATCCATTATCTCCCGCTTTATCCTCTATTAGGGTCGCGGTGGGGTTCCCCATGCCCATCCAGGGGAGAACATTTCGGGCGCTGGGCAGATACACCCAGGACAGGGCGCCAATCTATCGCTGGACACACACTCACTCACACAGACACACTCTATATGGGGCAATTTGGAGAACTCAAATATACACCACCAGTTAACAGAGAACTTTATTCTTGCTGAATAAGAAAAAAAAGAAGAAAGTGCTGCTGAGTAAACGTGCTTTAAAAATTTGAGAAGGAGAATAATTTTAGCTCCTGTTTATTTCATGGTGGTTTATTTCTGTATTGTCTGAAAGGAAGCCTTTCTTGAGGTCTCGCTGTGTTTGATCCATGAGGGCGTCTGTTGTGGACACGTTAAAGCCGGAGTCAGAAAACTGTGGGATTTCTAATGCAAGAACAACTTACTGCCGCAGATCAATAGACAAACGGGTTTTCTTTGACGGCGCCATCTAAGACTAATTGTTGTAGCCGAGTGCCATAAATATTTGTTCTTTGAAACGTTTGAGGACTTCTACCGCTGCTAAGCTGCCAGCGTAAATTCTGGAAATTCTAAATGTTGGCTATATCCTAAAAATCCTACTGTTATTTCATAATGCAGCACTCAGTAATTAATGTGTCTCATTATTAGTTGGTTATTAGTTTGTGACTGTTCAGTTTTATTAGAAGCTCAGTGATGGAGGATTACCCCGACGCCAGGGTCCGAATCAAAATCCATATTTTAAAGCTGTGTAGTTCAAACCTCATCCTGTAGTTAGCAGCTTGGTTAATTTTCAGTTAGTTTGTGGTGACTGCATTACCATTCATTCATTATCTCCCGCTTTATCCTCTATTAGGGTCGCGGTGGGGTTCCCCATGCCCATCCAGGGGAGAACGTCTCGGGCGCTGGGCAGATAGACCCAGGACAGGGTGCCAATCCATCACTGGGCACACACACACACACACACACACACACTCTATATGGGGCAATTTTTGGGAATTCAATTGACTTGATCCATGTTTTTGGACTGTGGGAGGAAACCGGAGAACCCGGAGGAATCTTACGCAGACACGGGGAGAACATGGAAACTCCACCCAGATGGGGATTCGAACTTGGAATCCCTAGCGCTGAGAGGAGAACATGCTAACCACTAAGCCACAATGCCTGACTGCATTACCAATGCAAAAAAAAAATCTAATTCTGTTTCTTTAGTCAGGATCACCACAAAGCTTAGGTTATTAAGGTGGTAAACAATTTCCAGCACTGCTGTGATAATGTGATGGTGGTGGTGTTATGCCAGTAGGAATGGATCAGCCGCAGCATTGCTGCATGTTTCCAAACATCTGGGTGACACATCTGTACTGGAAATAATAACACGACAAATTGGCTACTGTTTTTGATTTTGCCTCTAGAAGCTGAAAGTAGGCCGCATGGTGGCATAGTGATTAGGGATCGGAACCATAGGGATCCAGATTCGAATTCTAGTTTGGGTGGAGTTTCCACCTTCCATTGCTCCGGGTTCTCCGGTTTTCTTCCACGCTCCAATAACTTGTATTCAAGGTAACTTGAAACATCTAAAATGCCCCATATATCTGCACAGTGAATCCTGTGACATGTCAGTGTCATTGCAGAGCTGAGAATCATCCATTTTTTTAATAATACCTGCTCAGTGGTGGCGCTGTGGGCAGTCCTGATCATTCTGGAGCAGAATACATGGGACTAACATGCATGTAGAGCAACAATTGCATTTACATTTGGTCATTTATTGGACGCTTTTATCCAAAGCGACTTACAAGGTGAGCACAGGGTTCATCACAACATCCCTGGAGCAATGAGGGTTAAGGGTCTTGCTCAAGGACCCACACTGGTAACTTCAGTGGACCTGGGATTTGAACCCACAACCTTCAGATTGATAGCGCACTAACGCCCTAACCACTGAGCTACCACCCCCCCAGTTGAACGTGGTCTATATGATCAGAAGTGCTGATCATATAGACCACGTATATAGATGTTTATAGTGTGTATGTATATATATATATATATATGTATATATACATATATATGTGTATATGTATGTATGTGTATATATATATATATATATATATATATATATATATATATAGATGTATATATCATATAGATGTTTATAGTGTATATATATATAGATGTATATATCATATAGATGTTGAACAACATCTATATGATCAGAAGTGCTGCTAAAACAGACATTTATTGTTTACCGGTCTTCGTTTCCACACTTTAAATG
>JAFMOC010000073.1:147500-322500 GCA_019802505.1 Corydoras sp. C115
TCAGAACCGGAAGTCCGTGTATTGGTTTTAAAGGTATTGATGTATAATACAGTTTTTGTAATGATCTTTTAAACACACAGGCCATGTCTGAAATCATGCAGACCATAAGAGCTGTGAGAATGACGAGCATGTCTGACCGTGCATCAGGCAAAATTCCCCGGATGACCTTATGAGCACGATACCATTTTAAAGTAGGTGTCCTCAGCACACTGTGCCATTCCATGATTTAACTCAGGCTGAATAAATAAGACCAAAAAAGTGGACATTGACTATTTACAAGTATAAGTTCCTACAATCTAGGGCTGCAACTAACGATTAGTTTGATAATCGATTAATCGGTCGATTTTTTTTTCGATTAATCGATGAATCGGATAAATTAAAAAAAAAAAATTTTTTCTTCCATGTCTTTACATTTAATCATTTAGCCGATGCTTTTATCCAAAGATGGATGTTTTTCAGTAAAATTATTCTATAGTGTAGTATTATATTTAGTAATTTTATTCAAAATGTTTAAGTTAGGGCGGCACGGTGGCTTAGTGGTTAGCACGTTCGCCTCTCAGCACTAGGGATTCCCGGTTCGAATCCCCATCTGGGTGGAGTTTCCATGTTCTCCCCGTGTCTGCGTGGGTTTCCTCCGGGTTCTCCGGTTTCCTCCCACAGTCCAAAAACATGGATAAAGTTAATTGAATTCTCAAAATTGCCCCATATAGAGTGTGTCTGTGTGAGTGAGTGTGTGCCCAGCGATGGATTGGCGCCCTGTCCTGGGTCTATCTGCCCAGCGCCCGAGACGTTCTCCCCTGGATGGGCATGGGGAACCCCACCGCGACCCTAATAGAGGATAAAGCGGGAGATAATGAATGAATGAATGAATGTTTAAGTTAACATTTCCTGTAATGAATGAAAAGCACAATGAAAGCGCCTCGTTCTGTTCAAGCCGCTATTATTTTCCAGCGTTATTGAAGCGCTGCAGGTGACGTAATCGGGTGCGACATCGCAACTAACGCGGAAATCACGCGACCCAACGAATCGATAATGGAAATTCATTATCGATACTTTGGATAATCGATTTTTATCGATTTTATCGATTCGTTGTTGCAGCCCTACTACAATCACAAAAATAACCATTACAACTGAGATTATATCCAACATCAAATGTTATGAGGTTTCCCACTACTTTCCCGGTAAAACCTGATCAAAGTTATTAGCTGCAGTTTGGTATGTAATTGTAAAAACAGCCCTATTTGATATTAATATTTAGTTTTACCAGGTTACAATGGCAACCAAATGCTTTAATATGAAAATACACGTCTAGAATCAGTGTAACCGCGGAAACGCTATGAAAGGAAGCGCACAGACCATTTGGAATTATCCATCCATCCATTATCTTCCGCTTTATCTTCTACTAGGTTCGCGGTGGGGTTCCCCATGCCCATCCAGGGGAGAATGTTTCAGGGTGCCAAGCTATCACAAACACTCACTCACACAGACACTCTACATGGGGCAATTTAGAGAATTCAATTGACCTGGATCCATGTTTTTGGACTGTGGGAGGAAACCGGAGAACCCGGAGGAAACCCATGGGGAATCTACGATTTGTCGTATTTCCAAAGTACCTCACTTTCATTTAACGCTCCTTGCAAACTGCTCTGTTGAGTTGTTTGCAACTGTAGAATTGTAGAATCCAAAGTGTGCCCAAATACTGGCTTTTAACGACGACAAAGGGACAAAGGGATAACGGGAGCTGGCGAACAAGCTTGCTGTACGGTGACCGAGTGGATACGTAATTTCGATATGCGGTACACTCTGGAGTTAGAGCGGCAAAAATAAAACTTAAAATCGATTTTTGGGCGTCTTAAATCAATTCAGAATCGGCAGGACTACGAATCGCGATTCTTTGAAGTATCGAGGTTTCTCAGCACCCCTACTCCGAATCCTTTTCAGTAAATCGAAGGAATGAAGCATGGAAAGTCCCGGTGTGTTTAGTTGATGAGTTGCACTTTCTCTCTTGTGTTTGTAAAACGGATCACTGAGATTATTTCTTATTTTCTCAGACAGAGGAGTGTGATTCCTCACTCTGTGGCTCTGCCTCTCGCGCTGAATGGGAGGTTTGGCTTTAAATTGGCAAGCGTGATTTATCATGTTTAATAATCCTTCACTGGTGGAACCTTCCTTCTTTAAATAAAGGTAGGAAAAGCTAAACCAAGCAGAACCAACTAAAATGACTAAAATAGAGCATGGGACAGAGGTGGTCACAGCTGGATCTATTTACAGAGGTGGTCACAGCTGGATCTATATAAAGATTTTGTCTGAGCACTATACATATTAATAGTTCAGTGTTTTCTGATTACACACCGGCTAAATAGCATTGGAAAGGTAAATGCAATCTGACATTGTATTGAATGTTGTCTTTGTGCATTGTATATGGTGTGTTTCCAGTTTGTAATCATGTCTCCTGTTACTCAGTGGCATGTAGGGCGTGGCGTGGTGGCTCAGTGGTTAGAGTGTTGGGCTATCAATCATCAAGTTATGGGTTCAAACCCAGGGCTACTAAAGTTACCAACGTGGGTCCTTGAACAAGATTCTTAACTCTCATTGCTATCAATGCTTCTCACGACTATCAAGTTGCTTTGAATAAAAGCATGTTCTAAATGACTGAATGCAAATGTAATTGATTTGCACTGCAACATTTGGACCGTGTTCTAATGAGATCTAGAATAAATAACCCTCACTGGAAGACGGGTATCAGTGCCAGCCACGAGAGCTAAACCAGAGCTTTACATTTCCTACTTATCAGTGTTTGTAATGGACTTGGCAGTCGTATCAAGTTCACCTTGTTTCCATAGTCATCAGGTGCAACTGTAAATCTCATGAGAACATGTCTCAACTCGGACTCGTTTGATTTGGGAGTGTAGAACAGAGACACTCCCTTCGGTGGAGCTGTTACTTTTGCCCTTTCTCACACATTAGACTTTCTGTATATGTTGACTACCAGATCTTAATTATATTAATTAACTTCATGTAGAAGAAGTGATGTAGTCTAACTGTTGTGATGGGATTGTACATGTTGGCTGTACACAGCAGCTTTAAGACCACTGATCTTTTAATCACCGTGATTTACTTTAGAGTTCATATTAAGCTTGTCGAGACGTTGATAAGGTGGTGTTTAGGATTTTTTAAATTTGTTGAGCATGTAGTGCGGTTATTGTGTGTTGGTGGAAACCGAGCGCGGTGGTGGTGATGGTTTATTCAAAGCAAATAGAGCAACAGCACTTTTCAAAACCTCTGTTTTAAGTGTATTCTCAAATGACGTGTGTATTTTGGACGGGAAGCGCATGTTTTTGTAGACAGACCTGTTTCCAGGTGATGCTGGGTCACTTGTAGTCTGCTCATGTGTTCGTATTTTAGATCTAGCCAATAATTGCCTCTAACAGGATTTGTTGAAACATGTTGCTTGAGTTCAAAAGCATCGAATGAAAAATGAATAATCTTTAGTCCTCTGTGCATCAAGGCGAAACTGCAGAATGTTTTTTTTTCAGGTTGTAAGGACACAGATCAGACAGTACACATCAAATAACCTAATGAAAGTATTTCTTATAGAAAGAGGTGATGGCTTGTAACCATGGAAACGATACTCTTATCTCGACTTGGCCTACTGAAATCATCAGGAACACCAGCGGACCTGACATGTTCATTAAGGTTGCCATACAGCAATGCAAAAAAACCCCAAAACACCAAAACAATTCAATTACAGAGCTCAATTACACACTCGTACATCACTATAATGTATTATTTACATTTACATTACATTTGGTTATTTATTGGACGCTTTTATCCAAAGCGACTTACAAGGTGAGCACAGGGTTAATCACAGCATCCCTGGAGCAATGAGGGTTAAGGGTCTTGCTCAAGGACCCACATTGGTAACTTCAGTGGACCTGGGATTTGAACCCCCAACCTTCAGATTGATAGCCCAACACCCTAATTTATTTACAATGTTTAGCTTTGTTTGCTAAAGAAACCTCTGTTAATGTAATTTTATGCACATTATAGCAACTCATGCTCGCAAATAAAAATGTTATACTTCTGGCTTCGTCGCTTGGCGGGTCACCATTGGTGGGGTAATGTTGGGTTGAGTGGTCGTCATGACACCACCTGCATATTCTGAGCGATCATTCATGTGGAATGGGTTGAAGAAAAGAAGCAGCGGTTGGACGAGTGAGAGCAAATAAGGAAATCTGGACTGGGAATGCTTAGCTAAAGTTTGCTCCTTCTATTGTTCAAGCTCTGCACACACACACATTCTTCAGGTCTCTCACACACACTCCCATAAAAATGCTCTCTGACAGCTGAATGCTTGCGCACATCGAGCTCCTGAACAATGGCACATCCTCTTAATCAGACCGGCCCGGCTCCTCAGATGATCAGGCCGCAGACAGAACGCCACCTTTTAATACCTCAAAGTCCAGGAAATGGAATAACATTGGATTTTTAGGATGTTTCTAGGGGTGAGCTGCAATATTCGACGATTCGACGATTCGATTCGGAGAACCGTAGTCGACTATGAACCTCATAGTCGAATGTACCATTTTGACCACATGGGGGCGCCCATGGCTGCTGCTAAGCATTATATATTGTATATAATATTTAATATAAAAAATATATATTTTTTAAATGATGAGTGCGCTTTAACCCATTTACGGTGCTCTAGAAAAACAAGTAAAATATTTTTAAAAATTATTATTTTTTTAAAACCATGCTTATAGTGCCATCTTGTGGTGAAATTTTAACTGATTCGACTATCAGTCGACTATAGGGGAAAATCTGACGAATCAGGTTCGACTATGAAAATCCTTAGTTGAAGACACCCCTAGATGTTTCATTATCTGTTTTTTTTTTTGTATAAAAGCTCATCAGAGCTATAAATGTTCAGCCCTTTTGAAGCACCATCTACAAAAGCAATGTTGGTAGCTTTATGGCTCGGTGCCTGATTTGTGTGGACAATATGTAATACAGTGCATGACTCTCCCGCCCGCTCTCCTTTTGATCCACCCTCCCTCTGCGAGCAGCAGTGAACTCGCTGTTCCGTTCAGCCCCTAAAGAATCCGAGCCGTTTCAAAGAGCGAAAGCCCCTTAGTCAGATAATGCGGCACGGCAGAGATAAAACCCAGTGTGTCGGGAGGCTACCTGTTGATCAGCTTAGAGGAGTGTTGAAAGTCCAGATTTTTCCCCAAAGCTAAATGTCTTTTTAATATATATTTTTTTTTTTTTATGGCTTGTTTGATATTTGTCTCATGCAGGAAGCTTAGTTCTCAGGTCAGTGCTGTCTGCTGAAACCACACAGAGCTCAATCGCTGCATCCATGTTTGCGGTCAGATCCAGGAATAATATCGACCAGTTTGTGTCATGAAATTAATTAAACTAGTCGGAAAACGTTCTCCTAGCTTAATATGACGACCAGGAGACGTTCTCATGGTGATGAGACGAGCAGAAGACGTTCTTATCAACCAGCATCAGCTGCAGAAGGGCCGGTGTTCTGATACTTTATTGTAAAGTTATTTATGAGGTGTTTGAGATCCATCCATCCATTATCTTCTGCTTTATCCTGTACTAGGGACGCAAGGGGGTTCCCCATGGAATCGGGTGCTGGGCAGACACAGCCAGGACAGGGTGCCAATCTATCACTGGGCACACACTCACTCACACAGACACACTCTATATGGGGCAATTTGGAGAATTCAGTTGACCTTGATCCATGTTTTTGGACTGTGGGAGGAAACCGGAGAACCCGGAGGAAACCCACATCGACACGGGGAGAACATGGAAACTCCACCCAGATCGGGATTCGAACCGGGAATCCCTAACGCTGAGAGGAGAACATGCTAAACCACCAAGCCACCGTGCTGCCGGGTGTTTGAGATGTTAACGTTTATTATTAGTCCTCTTCACTTAGTATTAAGTTTGTTTTTAATGTTACAGTTTATTTAATAACACTTGTATATGAAGTCAGGGCTGCATGGTGGATTAGTGGTTAACACGACCGCCTCTTAGCACTGGGGACAGGTTCCCTCCCACTGTCGAAAAACATGGGCTCAAGGTGAAATGGCTGCTCCAAATTGCCCATATGTGTGAGTAAGTGTATTTAATGTTGGATTGGTGGCACCCTGTCCTGGGTGTTTCTGCCCAGCGCTCAAAATATTCTCCTCTGGATGGACATGGGTAAACCCCCCCCCCCCCTGCGACCCTAGTCCCTTAGATATAATTGAGTGTAAGATAATGAGATGAGAGATAAATCCATTAATTAAAATATTGAATATATATATATACACATATAAATACATACATATTTACACACGTTATTTATTCATTCATTCATTCATTATCTCCCGCTTTATCCTCTATTAGGGTCGCGGTGGGGTTCCCCATGCCCATCCAGGGGAGAACGTCCCGGGCGCCGGGCAGACAGACCCAGGACAGGGCGCCAATCCATCGCTGGGCACACACTCACTCACACAGACACACTCTAAATGGATAATTTTGAGAATTCAATTGACTTGATCCATGTTTTTGGACTGTGGGAGGAAACCGGAGAACCCGGAGGAAACCCACGCAGACACGGGGAGAACATGGAAACTCCACCCAGATGGGGATTCGAACCGGGAATCCCTAGCGCTGAGAGGAGAACATGCTGAACCACTAAGCCAATAAGGTAGACAATACAGTATTGTAAAACGTATATAGTTATATAAATAAATAAACTGGATTCTGAATATTGGCGTGCTTTGCTCACGTTTGCATAATAAACTGATTCAGCACAGTTATAAATAAGAACTAAAGTTATAAAAAGCTGGAGTGCATCACAGAGGAATGTCTGAGTTTGTTTAAGGGGTTGGAAATGATGGGACAGATGAGATGAGATGTCCCTGAGAATGCTGCATGGAATGATGGATGAGCAGCTTTACATTTATTAGACCAGGGCATTTACGATGGAGTTATGATTAATTCATTTAGTTGTTTGTTCAGGAGTGTTATTCATGGGAACTGCCCTCGGCGTTAATTGCCCTAATGCTGGATGAATGCTTGGCATTTCCTGTTCTTTTCTCTTCTGAGGCAAAATTCTTCTGGTAGGATTCTGATGGAGGGGATAGACGATTGGTAACCTGCCAACACAATCAAAACCAAGCTTGAAGAAATGTCCTCAGCTTTGATAAGACTGTCTGACATGTTCCGAAACAAGGCAACGATCTGTTCCTTTCTTTTTGTTCTGAATAGTGGGACTTTTCGGAAGGCAGACATGTTTAGTTCTCTGTCTGGTGTACTATCTTGGAACCAGATCTCGGTAAACAGCACTCGGTATGAAGTGTGTAGTTACTTTCTTTGTATTCTGCTCATTATAGACGACGTTATAGGGCAATATAATGAAAAACCATTTGGGTATTTGTCCTTACGTTGTGCTTACTGCACAGCCATAAAATAGTTTATTTTAATTATATCCATCATACCCTCTGTCCATCTTACCCTCTGTCTGTCTTACTGTCTAACCAGTTTACCCTTTATTTTACCTCTAACCATCTTACTCTTCATCTATCGGTCCATCATACCCTCTGTCCGTCTTACCCTCTAAGCATCTTACCCTCTAACCATCTTACTCTTCATCTATCTGTCCGTCTTACCCTTTAAACATTTTACCCTCTGTCTTACCCTCTAATTATTTTACCCCTAACCACCTTACTCTTCATCTATCTGTCCATCATACCCACTGTCCGTATTACCCTCTAATCATTTTACCCTCTGTTTTACCCTCTATCTTACCCTCTAACCATCTTACTCTTCATCTATATGTCCATCTTACCCTCTAATCATTTTACCCTCTGTTTTACCCTTTAATTATTTTACCCCCTAACCACCTTACTCTTAATCTATATGTACATCTTACCCTCTAATCATTTTACCCTCTGTCTTACCCTCTAATCATTTTACCCTCTGACATCTTACTCTTCATCTATCTGTCCATCATACCCTCTGTCCGTCTTACCCTCTAATCATTTTACCCTCTGTCTTACCCTCTAATTATTTTACCCCTCTAACCACCTTACTCATCTATCTGTCCATCATACCCACTGTCCATATTACCCTCTGATCATTTTACCCTCCATCTTACCCTCTAACCATCTTACTCTTGATCTATATGTACATCTTACCCTCTAATCATTTTACCCTCTGTCTTACCCTCTAGTCATTTTACCCTCTGTCTTACCCTCTAATCATTTTACCCTCTGACCATCTTACTCTTTATCTATCTGTCAATCATACCCTCTGTCCGTCTTACCCTTTAAGCATCTTACTCTTAATCTATATGTACATCTTACCCTCTAGTCATTTTACCCTCTGTCTTACCCTCTAATCATTTTACCCTCTGACCATCTTACTCTTTATCTATCTGTCTGTCTTACCCTCTGTTTTACCAGCTTTCTTGCTATCTATATCTCCAAATACGGTTATGCATTTTGAGGTTTTTATTACAAAAACATCTCACCGGTTAATCACCTCTAAATATTAAGATTCTGGTCCCAAGCGATTGTTGCGTAACTTTCTTAGCATGCTGTAATCTTACTTATCGTTAAATAACCAAACACAGTCATGCGTTATTACTCACCAAAAAAAAATATTAATGAAAACATTAACTTACTTTTTCTTTGACAATCAGCCATCATGTTCTAGGAGTTGTAGGATAGCAGTATAAGCACAACTGGTTGTCCTAAACCTTTTTGGCTGAATAAAAAAAACTGAGCGAATAAGAGAGTCCTGCTCGTTAATCTCAGTTTAAGATATTCAGATTAACTCTCAGATCCTGGAGGAACCAAACGCCTTGAGAATATTGATCGAGTGGATTCCTGACATTGTTTTATGAGTATTTAGACAAGTGGTCAATTATATTTTGTCAGACATTAAACGTTTAATTAGTACTACATCATGGCTTTACTGTTGTAATGGATGTGTGGCTTTAGTTGTTTTTAGTTCCCTTCATTTTAGAAGTTGCCGCAGTATAATTATAATTTAATGGCACTGTTTTACACCACAGTTAGTACAGTTAGCACGTTCGCCTCTCAGCACCAGGGATTCCCGGTTCGAATCCCCATCTGGGTGGAGTTTCCATGTTCTCCCCGTGTCCGCGTGGGTTTCCTCCGGGTTCATGGATCAAGTCAATTGAGTTCTCCAAATTGCCCCATGTAGAGTGTGTCTGTGTGAGTGTGTGTGTGCCCAGTGATAGATTGGCGCCCTGTCTTGGGTGTATCTGCCCAGCGCCCGAAACGTTCTCCCCTGGATGGGCATGGGGAACCCCACTGCGACCCTAATATAGGATAAAGCGGAAGATAATGGATGAATGAATGTTTTGCACCATTTACATTACATTTGGTCATTTATTGGACGCTTTTACCCAAAGCGACTTACAAGGTGAGCACAGGGTTAATCACAACATCCCTCGAGCAAAGAGGGTTAAGGGCCTTGCTCAAGGACCCACATTGGTAACTTCAGTGGACCTGGGATTGAAGCCCCAACCTTCAGATTGATAGCCCAACACCCTGACCACTGAGCTACTGTGCCCACAGATGCTTTTCCAGATGCAACCCTCCTGTTTATATAGGCTGGAATCAGCCATACGACTGCAGTGATCTGTACAACCCCTGATGGCAAGAACCATTTCACACGTCTTAAGCACCTGTAGAGAAAACCCACATGGGGAGGACATGCAGACCACACAGAAGAGAAGTTTACTCAAGAATATAACCCAGTACACATTGCCAGATTTATCAACTGCAGACAATGAATATGCAATGTGCTGCCGGCGGATTCATTAAAACAATAGTTTCCTCTGGTTTTAGCGTCTTGGATGTCCTTTTAATCCTGTTGTGGGCAGAGAGGTACCTTGTTGGTCTTCCTGCTGTGCTTCAGTTGAAAACCTGTGCAGCCCATCTGGCAGGAAAAGCAACATTATCAAAGACGCATGCTGTTATTTTAAATAATGACTCGAATTCCCTGCGTCCCCATGTTGTCCAGGAAGCGCTGACCTATTTCCTCTTCCTAGTAAATTGGCTTATGTTGAAGTTGTTGATCTCTAATCCACCCTAATGGTAATGCGTTCACCCGTCATAGATACTCTTGTATATTTAATGTCCTGTGGTGGTCTTCCACACTACGATCCAGTCTTTATACGCCAAACACCCCCGAAGTGCTGAAATGGCATACTCAGGACAGGTTTTCCCCTTTCTTAGAACCGGTTGAGCATGCCTGAGCAGTGCCGTGCATGCGAGGGGAATTATTCCATCAGTAGTAGTGGGCTGAGTAGCTGAGGTGGTCAGGGAGGCTTTGAAAACACGGTGGGTGTTGCTCCAACCCAAGGCTTTGGCGGTTGCAACTTTACATGTTTATGGTATGCAGTGAGGATTCTATTCAAATCAGAGCACATTTCCTGATGGCCCCATAACGATCGGCCAGCATTTCCTTCAGGCACAGGCCTGTCGAGCAGCTTTCCTCTCGCTCGTGGTTTCGTCCTCAGAATTTAGACTTGCGTTGTAAACTGTTGGTCACTTTTATGTGTATTTTAGCCAAATACATCTTTAAATATCCCTGGGCTGACTTGCTTTCTCTTTGGTTTTTATTTTATAGTTCAGTTCATGGCCTCGGATTCTAGGTGTTCCATAATGATTATCAACATTAGTAAACATTGTGGTGGCTTTTAACAATGACCTGGTTAAAGTGGTAAACCTGAGTTGAGTAAACAACCCATTATTTACTAAACACAGGTTAACCATTCATTACAGGTGATCGAAATGCAACAAAGGATTTTGATGCTTCGTGAAACGAGTCTCGATGCAGTTACAGAGCAGACAGCTCGTCTGTTTGTCTGTGTTTTGTGTGACTGTTAAACCTGATTTTAATGGTAGTGTTTTTTCTGGTGGCTGTCGTTTTGAAGAAACATCACCAGAGATGTTACATTTCAAAGCAGATCGTCTCGTATTGGTCTTGACTTGGGACAGCACGGTGACTTAGAAGTTCGCAGGTTCTTCTCTCAGCGGTTTAAATCTCAATCTGGGTGGAGATTCCATGTTCTCCCTGTTTCAGTGTGGGTTCCCTCTGGGTTCTGGGGTTTACTCCCACTGTCTAAAAACATGGATTCAAGGTAAATTGAATGCTCTAAATTGCCTCATTTGAGTTGTGAGTGCGCCCAGTGATGGATTGGCACCCTGTCCTGGGTTTATCTGTCCAGCATCCAAAACGTTCTCCCCTGGAGGTATATGGGGGTATATATGCAAACCTAGTAGAGATTAAGCTGAAGATAATATATATATTAGTATTACTTATTAGTATATCTAGTATTACTAGTTTTTGTGTCCTGTAACATACATCCATCAACCCTTCACCTCTCCCCATGGGGTCCCAGATTAGGACCTGTAATCCACATGCTGCTCTCGTTGTAAAAGATAATTTAATCTACAGAAAATTTTTGACCTGACGCGGCCCTTCGACCAGATCTTGACCTCGTACTGAGAGAGTGCTCCTGCTTTTCCAGAATCGATAATATTGACCTGACAAGTGTAACAGAAGTCTCAAGTTCAGCCGCAAAGCACCAATTACATGTGGAATGCTGAGAATCTGACCACTTGTTTTCTGGCCAAACAAGCTACTGGTGTGGAGCTGTGTGCGCTGAAATACTTTCCTAGTTTAGATGGGAAGTATTTTAGTGATTATGAGAAACGATATGGCCACACAAAAAAAAATGCTACTAAAAATGCAGCTCCGGTCTGTCGGGTGTTATTAAAGCAATAAGACCTGGGATGGTGTGTATTATGGTAAATAAATCACGGGAAAGAGGTGTCGTTGGGACATTTCACCTTGTTTCTGTGAATTACGAACAATAATACACAACCTCGAGTGCCTTATTGCTTTTGTATAATGATTACAAACAGACTATAATAAAAAAAAAACAAGGTTTGATTCATAAATGAGTTTCTTGAAAACAGTTATTAATAATCTGGTCTTCTGCAGCATAATCTAGTCTGGTTTTTAAAGAAAACATTGATTGCTTAGTAACGGGATACGAGCTTAGTGCTCATCTGAAATTATTTACTTAATATTTATATTAATCTGTATTTTTATTGATGGTACATTTATTTTAAAGAAATTATTTAACCACGTTTGCATGTTTTACGCATTGATATGAATGTGTAACATTCAGAGGTGTGCGTTATTGTCAATAATGTCACTGCTAGGCAAACGGCTCAGGCATTTATATGCCAACATTGCACATGTTGCCTTATTTTTTAATTCCTTTTCTTTTTTGTGTCAACAGGTAGCTTATGAGGAAGAGGATTGCTCAGGACGCAACATGTTCAAGGCAGTGCTTAAAATGAACAGGGATGGGAAGGGAAGCAAGAAAGAACCAGGTATGAGTTAATCTTACACTCTGTACTATACATGAAGCTACTAAGAGAAGAAAATGTTCTGATTTGTGGTTAATTTAAGGAATATAATATACTCGCCCATTCTCAGTCCACATTATGTATCATTGGACACTTTTTGGTGGGTTTTTAGTTGGAAAATAAACTTTTTTTTCAACTGAGAATTATAAAAAAATATATAATATATATAAATAACTGAACTTCCATATCACCACAATATAAGTAAGTAAACTTTTTATTTATTCATTTATATAGCACTTTTCTTAGGCACAGGCCACAAAGTGCTTTACAAAAGGATAAAACATAAAAAATAAAAGAGAATAAACACAATAAAAGCACAATTTACACAACATAAAACATAAAAACATAAAGCTTCTCCTACAGTAGCACTAAGCACTCTCAGGGTGTAATCACTGTGCTGCCGCTCGTACAACAGCAGTGGTGAGGCCTCTTGAGTTGCTTTTTGGTGGAGTATATAAACCTCAATAGGATCCTAATGAGCAATAATTGTGGTCAAATGTTGTGGTAATCAAAGCAACAGTGTGTATTTGTTTCGTAGACATTTGCCCGTATTTATACGATTTTTGAATCTTCAAAGCTGTGGTGGCTCATTGGTTGGGCAGTGTGTGCCTTTGTAACATGACTGCCCTTGTTTTCTGACCCTAGGCATTTGGTTAAAATGCTTGTAAGTTGCTTTGGATACAAGCATCTGCAACATGTTCAAATATGGAGGGCATTCACGAGTCCAGTATCACTCTGGCCAGAATGACTCAGGTTCACTCTGGCCAAACGAAATAATTGAAAAGAAATTATTAAAATAACATCAGCAACTTCCAAAAATAAAGTCCATGTGAGACACTGAACTGTATAAAGTCAATAAATGCTGGAAAAAGTCTTGACTGATGGGATTAATTCAGCATCCAGGGCAGTTTGATGCACTTATCAGTCTTCCAATGATAAAAGGTAGCTCTGTAGGTCACCGTGTCGATGCCTGCGTTCCGTAGCGCTTCACTCTGCGAGAATAGCTCAGGCTTCAACATGTCAGCACGTTGTGAACTCCTCTGGAACAAAATGCTTGTCTGACCAGCCCCGACCGCCTGCAGCGAGAGTGCCAGCAACACACACCGAGATATTCCCCCAAGAACTCAAACCCAAAGCGAGATCTCAGCTCTCCAATCGGAGGTGACCGTGAGGACATACTGAATATTTGCTAATTCCAAAATAAACATTCCAATTATGTTGGAAAGAGTGTGTCCGGAGTTACCCTGCAGTTCCTATAATCCTTACAGTCACATTTAAACGACCTTGTCATAACTTTTAATCATAGTACGAGTTACGGGACATTGTCACTAGTAAATCCTCAGCTTTTGCATCTCTCACACTTTCACACATTCGCCATGAAGGACCAGTTCGACCTGATGTGACATTTAGCACATACAAAGGATGTAGTGGAATTTACCCGTCACTAACTTGCGGTTTGTCCATTGCTGTGTTCTGGCTGCATTATCTCGGTGATTAGCTCGTGATTACTCTATAAATGGATCTGTTTTTTTTTTATATTGAAATCCTCTTTCCCTGATGATCTAACCACTTTTATTTGGTGTTTCTGAATCACTGCACTTTGTGAATATTTATTCTGGTAATCCCAGTTGGGCGGCACAATAGTGCAGCGGTTAGCTCTACTGCCTCACAGCATGAAGGTTCTGGGTTTGACTCCTGGGAAGAACAAGGAATGAACAAAGGGTCCTTGTTGTGTGGAGTCTGCATGTCCTCCCTGTGCCTAAGTGAGTTTGCTCTGGGTAATCCAATTTCCTCCCACAGTCCTAAGACATGCCGACCCCTCATTGGATCATTTGTAGACTATGGTCCAGAGAAGTTCTGGTGACCTAGCTCATTAAAAACATTCACCATAAAACAACTGTGTGTGTGTGTGTATGTATGTATATGTGTGTGTGTGTGTGTGTAATATATATATAATTTATTAAACAGGTAGTTCCAGTCTTTAAATTGATTTGAACAGCTATAATTTGATAAAAATGCCCAGCAGCATGTGTATTGTACTGTTTAGTCTGACATAAGACGAAAAATGTCTTAATGATGAATGAACGTCAAAGGTTAAAGATGATCTGAATCTGTCATCATTACGTCCATAAACAGAGATGAGTATGACTTCCATGACTCAATGGATATCATGTGGGAAACTGCTGCTGTTTGGGTTCCGGGGAAGTGCAGTTGCACAGTTCCTTAAACTCGTGGAATACATGAGCAACAAGGATTTGCAACACAGGATTGAGAAATCGTCAGTGATTGGGGCTTTTCACCTGAGCCCTGCCTCCCACAGAGATATAGATGGATGGAACTGGATGATCCAATAATCAGTCAGATCATCATAACAAACGTGTTTAATTTTGTAGGTAAATAACGGAACACCTGCTTTAGTAGTATTTCTTTATAAATGCACTGTACTTTAATTGAGACCGGTTTTGCTAATTGATGTAAGATACACACACTGCAGAGTACATAATGTTCTAAGGGAACATACTGCTTATTAAATATTCACAGAGCAGTCTGTTGGATATTGCATTCCAAATATGCCTACAATAAGGACACCCTAATAAACCATCTGCTGCCGTGTTTCACTTCTCTCTCACTGAAAGAACCAACGGTGGTAGATTAGAACCCTGTAGGTTATTCCATATATATATATATATATATATATATATATATATATATATATATATATATATATATATATATATATATATGGGGCAGAGCGCCCTGGTGCCCTGTCCTGGATGTATCTGCCCAGTGCCCGAAACGCTCTCCCCTCGATGGGCATGAACACGACCGTAGTCGATGATAAAGCGATAATGGATGGATGAAAAGCAGAGCTGTCGGCTAGCTGCTTTAATTAAAAGTAATTAACACACTTGATGCTGCTCTGACTGATTAACAACTACAGCCTTTCACGGCTCTAACATCTCGTGTTGTGGTGAGATATTGGCATGAAAGTGGGATGTTCCAGGTTTTGGCACCAATGTAACGAGGTGGGGCTGAATAAGGACATTGCCACATGTTTATCCATCCATCCATTATCTTTATCCTCTATTAGGGTCGCGGTGGGGTTCCCCATGCCCATCCAGGGGAGAATGTTTTGGGCGCTGGGCAGATAGACCCAGGACAGGGTGCCAATCTATCGCTGGGCACATACTTACTCACACAAACACACTCTATATGGGGCAATTTGGAGAACTCAATTGACTTGATCCATGTTTTTGGACTGTGGGAAGAAACCGGAGAACCCGGAGGAAACCCACACCGACGCGGGGAGAACATGGAAACTCCACCCAGATGGGGATTCGAACCGGGAATCTCTAGTGCTGAGAGGCGAACGTGCTAACCACTAAGCCACCGTGCCGCCCACGTGTTTATCATCCCACAGAAAGTTAAGAGAAGAATTCTGAAGTTTTCTGGTCTGGTGTTTCTCCAGGTATTACTACTGAGCTTCACATTCAGAACCGGTATTGACCTTTAATTTTGGTGCCTAGTGCCATATCCTTTTGTGCTTGTGGCATTCTCTGTGGCGCCGAGGCCACGACCAAACCGCACGCCTTAAATGTCAAAACAATGCTCCTCTCCCATACAGATTATTGAAGTCGTCGTCCGTTGCTGGCAGCTTGCTTTTAGTGTACTGTCAAGTTTTGCAGCTGCCTGATTGAAGGCCGGGGGTTAAATTTAAACCAGGGTTGAGATACGACTGCTCATTGCCATGGGAAAATATTCGGACCATTTGACATTTTCATGGCAAGGGCCCCAGGAGGTTTCTCAGAGGTCCAGAGTCCCTGGCTAACATCTGAGATATGGGATATTCTGATGCACCGAAGGTGAATTTCCAACGTTGCTGTGCTGTAATCTTTAGGGAGTGTCACTGCCAGCCTCCCACTCGCAAAGTGGTTATTACTGTGGTGTGAAGGAGGTGCATGGCTCAGCACACTTTATTATTTCACCTGCTATGGTTTAAATTTAAAAACTTTTCCTTTCTCTCCTTTTCAGTCTTGGCTAACTTGTTGCACAGGTTTTAAAACGTTTGCCTTCTGATGAATCTCCCAGCGTGTCGGTTGTTATTTGAGTCCTATGTCGTCTTATAACACTGGAAATACAGAAATTGACATAAAAAGGATTGTTTCTTTCAGGGTAAGTGCTGTTTTTATTCTGGTTTGAAGGTATTTTAGTGTAAAGCCTGATGTTTGATACTTTACAGTGGACTCCTCTATCCATCAGGTTTATTAGACCTGTACGAAGCCGTTTTCTGGTTATTTGCCTTTGCTCCTTTCGAGTTTGAGACTCTGAATACCGCGTTTATGCTTTAAAAGCTAAGATCAGTATCTTGCTAATCATATGTGTGCCGAAGGAACTGTTGGTTCAGCTGTGTGTGTTTTCTCGCCACAGTCTTTCGCAGTGGTATCTCCTTGCTCCATGGCATGACTGATATTTCTTTGGGGTGAATGAAGTGCAGAGAGTAGAGATAGACCACTCCTTCTTTCTTTGACGTGCCGTTGGCAATATGACCCCTAAATAAGATATTGATGCAATGAATCATGCTCTGTTTGTCATTATGTGCCGTTGTTTATCTGTGTGATTATATAATTATAAAATCAGCATATTAAACTAAACCACGTTCTTATGTTTATCTGTTTGTCCTCATTATTTATACCCTTATAAATAAATAAATGATCTAGAGCAGTGTATATTTTGCTTAAGGTTATACATATTCATTTATTCATTATCTTCCACTTAATTCTGTGCTTGTTGTGAGGGGGGCAGGGGTTCCCATGCCCATTCCCATTCAGGGGAGAATGTTTCAAGTGCTGGGCAGATACACCCAGGACAGGGCGCCAATCTATCACTGGGCACCATGGGTACTATTGTAAAAGGGACTTTATAAATAAACTTGTATTGGGATACAGTCATCTGTAAGAGAAACGGGTCTTACCCAATCTGTTTCCTAATGTTGAAGCATACTATTGTCCGAACTGCATGGATAGGTTCTTAATTATATTCCCTATGGCGATAGGAATGAAACACGTAAATTTATCGATTCATAGTTGTGTCTGTTTCCCCGTATCATAATTTTAATATTGTCTACAATAATCAGAATGTAGGCTGGAAGCCCAACGCTGATTTAGTGGCTGCACATGTCTTTAGGCAAGAACCGCAAACTGTGGGCGGAATTCAGTCACGCCTGTTCACCAAAACCTTTAGTAATGGCTTGCAAATTCCCTGACATGACTTTATACTCTACGTCCCACGTGAAACAAGCCGCAGTAGATTAACTCTTCCTATTACAGATGTACTGCTACCTGTTCTGTGAAACATGCCATTTATGTTTGCAAACTACATGCTACCACCATTTATGGATATCATTAACACTGGATGCCATCGTGCTAACAACATCTCACATTAAGGAATGTGATTATATGTGGTATTGAGCAAATAATATACGAATGTTTAAAATGGATTTGTTTATGACTTAAGTCAGATATGACGACCTCTTTTTGTTCTAATTGAAGAATTGTTATATTTTGGTTATTTGGTCAGCGACTTTTGACAAGTATCCAAATTGGTTGGGGTCAGAACACAGGATCGATACCCCCTGGAGCAATGAGGGTTAAGGGTCTTGCTCAAGGACCCACATTGTAATCTCAGTGGACCTGGGATTTGAACCCCCAACCTTCAGATTGATACCCAACACCCTGACCACTGAGCCACCATGTCTCATTGTGCCTGTTATTCGACTCACAATTAATAGCATTAATTATACATTAATCTGCACTTGAGTCCAGTTGGTAACAGACTGTTTTGGTGAAATATTAAAGAATTAGATTAAATCTGCCTCCTATTCTCTCTGCCGTAGCGTATGATTCTTCTCTCTGTCGTCTACCGTGTGAACACGGGTTCTACGCTGTCTGAACCCCACGTAACAAGTCAGCACCAATGATCGGGTTGTTGTTATGCTTCACAAAACCAAGTATTTATATAAAACCATTATGTTTAACTGTTCAGGATCCTTTTTCTTTATGTTACCGGCTCACATCAAAGCGGTAGACTTTGCAAATCAGTCCTTTTGTCATTTGGAATGGAGGAATAATCATTGAATGCTGTTCCACTGACACTGCGAGTAATGAACACATTCTGCGAATGCTGCCTCGACTTGAATTCGCTCGTCAATAGCACAGACAATAAAGGGCACAGGTGCTGGTAAGGACATCGGACGCTTTAACACCTGTTGTGGCGTTATTTCCATTCGCAGGGTGTGGTGTTTGAATCCAACGCAGGTGAGCTTATTCATCTGCTGCACGTGGGGGAGCTACAATTGCACTGCGTGTTCAAAGTGGACCAGGACTGCTTTCACGTGTGGTTACACTCCGTCACAAAGAGAGGTTATTGATTGTGGAAAAAAGCACCTGCGTCGGATTTAAAGACCCATCTGAAGTCTGCAGAGTGCTCGCTCTGCATGTCTGAGCGTTGTTGAGAATCTGATTCGGGTTGGTCAGTCACAATGTTGAGTAGTTTTATTTCTGTATGGCAGACTGTATGTAGCTTAAAGGGTTTGAATGCACAGTTGTGAGTGGAGGAGAAATGTAATATTTCTTTATGGTATGATGAAAATGTACAGAATTGAAAAGCCTCACGAATGTCTTCAGTTAATTTATTAGAAATCTTAGTCTTATCTTAATCAATGAGGGACAATTTGCCCTCCAAAAAAAATTTAACCAGCATTTCTATTATTTATATTTACTCCAGCTGGGGGCGGCACGGTGGCTTAGTGGTTAGCACGTTCTCCTCTCGGCGCTAGGGATTCCCGGTTCGAATCCCCATCTGGGTGGAGTTTCCATGTTCTCCCCGTGTCCGCGTGGGTTTCCGCCGGGTTCTCCGGTTTCCTCCCACAGTCCAAAAACATGGATCAAGTCAATTGAGTTCTCCAAATTGCCCCATATAGTGTGTGTATGTCTGTGTGAGTGAGCGTGTGCCCAGCGATAGATTGGCGCCCTGTCCTGGGTGTGTCTGCCCAGCGCCCGAAACGTTCTCCCCTGGATGGGCATGGGGAACCCCCCCGCGACCCTAATATAGGACAAAGCGAAGATAATGAATGAATGAATGAATATTTACTCCAGCGATCGCAATTATAAACTTTAATTGCGATTATATTAATAATAATCGCAGTTAAAAACATTATGATTAATTAACTGTAAGAGTGCCTTAACCTCATCATGATAATCCATCCATCCATTATCTTCCACTTTATCCTTTACTAGGGTCGCGGGGGGGTTCCCCATGCCCATCCAGGGGAGAACGTTTCGGGCGCTGGGCATATACACCCAGGACAGGGCGCCAGTCTATCACTGGGCACACACTCACTCACACAGACACACTTTATGGGGCAACGACAACAGTTTTTTATTATTTATTTTTTAATTTTTTTATTGAGGAGTAAAATCAGCAATGGATATACAATGGATAAACAAAAATACAACAGGGAATTGTATACGTATATATATATATACGTATACCTACTTGTATATATAATTCGAGAAAATAAAGTGTCTATTTAATTAAGACATCCTCAAGAATTAAAAAAAAATTTTTTTTAATTATAATTGTACAACCCCTAAAATTATTGACAATCACTCACACACAAACAGACATGGACCAACACAACGGAGGGGAGGGGAAGGTCAGTCAGCTGGCCCTGTGTCAACGACAACAGATTTATTTGTTCCTAAAAAAGCGAGTCAGATCGCCAGTGTGGCAGTTTTTTTGGGTATTCGAAGAATGACATTAGTGTCCTGAATAGAATATTAGTTTTTTTTTTTATGTTGACTAAATAACAAACATAATAAACTGTGCATTGTTCCTGTGATTCCTGTCACTTTTTTTGGTTAAATTAAATCTTGTGTAATATTGTAATAATCGTGATTATTTCGTGAACAATAATCGCATCGTCAAAACTTGTAATCGTCTCAATCGCCTGACCAACTTCAACATTCCGGAGATCAGTCTGTGTCCTGCTGTGTCAGTGTTAATGCTTTAAGAGTTAAGATTGTAATGACCCGAGTGCATGTTCACGTCCAAAATTAGCACTTAACTACAAGCAGTTTGTGGAATGTCAAGATGTAGACAGTGTGAGCGCTTAAGGGTGAGAATCTGCTGTGGTAAGAATCTAGAACGAATCCCGGTGTTGGAACTGAACACTAGCGATCCAGCTAATAAAGTTACTCTGGAATTAACTAAAGCAACATCTCTGTCCATGTTCTCCTGCGTGGTGTGGGTAACGATCCACTGTAATGCTGATGGTTTGTACTGGTGATACTCTATAGAAGATGCCTACCAGCTTTATTTTTCCATTTTAGCGTTCCTGTTATTTTCTAGTCAAATATTTATATTGGATGAACACACATTTCCCGTCTGGGTTTTGAGAACACACACAGTGTTCTATGGAAGAAACCTGACCACTATCCTCCTGAAGGAGTGTCTGCAGTCCTCACCGCAGTGTGGTATGTGTGCTCTATATATATATCATATACATCTCAGCGGCATTTCACACCTAGGCCTTCAGTAATGTTACATCTGCATAACCTCATAAACTTCATTATTTAGAAAACAAACCCCATTAAATATCCAGATTAAATCATAATTAATTGTTCAAAACTCATTCATTATCTCCCGCTTTATCCTCTATTAGGGTCGCGGTGGGGTTCCCCATGCCCATCCAGGGGAGAACGTCTCGGGCGCTGGGCAGATAGACCCAAGACAGGGCGCCAATCCATCGCTGGGCACACACTCACTCACACAGACACACTCTATATGGGGCAATTTGGAGAAGTCAATTGACTTGATCCATGTTTTTGGACTGTGAAAGTAAACCGGAGAACCCGGAGGAAACTCACGCAGACACGGGGAGAAACTGCGTGGGGATTCGAACGGGGAATCCCTAGCGCTGAGAGGCGAACGTGCTGACCACTAAGCCACCGTGCCGCCCCGTACAAAACTCAAAATGACTTTAATTAGTTCCATCACGAAGTCCTTATTTTATTGCCATTAAATCCAATTATAAAAGTCGAGCCTTATTTATTATTATTTTTTTTTGCAATTTCCTTAAAATATCTGCTTGACAGCAGTAAACCCTCTGACTGTCCAATCAGATGGCGTGAATATGCCGATGTAACTTGCGCCTTAGTATCACTGAAACTGATTGGTTGAATCAACAGGTTGATCGACAATTTATTTTATGCTACCTGGCTGCAAAATGATTATTGATACTGAAATGTGATTGGTTAAATGCTTTAATAAAGAAATACATGCCTGGAAGCACATGGCCCAACCGAGGAAACGCTATTTAAGGAGGGGACTGACCTTAAGTGTTCATGGACAAGACATAAGTTGGGTAACAGCAGTCTGTGACTTCTTATCCACAGTTTAATGCATAGATTGTATTCATTTCAGTAAAATAGGGAAATGGTAATGTGCAGAATTGAAGAAATGTTATGCCAAAGTTACATTCCAGTTCAGGACTAAGATTTCCCCTCCCCCCCAAACCCATGTTCCTGAACTCATTCATTCATAGCTCAGTGGTCAGGGCGTTGGGCTATCATCTGAAGGTTGGGGGTTCAAATCTCAGGTCCACTGAAGTTACCAATGTGGGTCCTTGAGCGAGACCCTTAACCCTCATTGCTCAACCCTGGATGTTGTGATGAACCCTGTGCTCACCTTGTAAGTCGCTTTGGATAAAAGCGTCCAATAAATGACCAAATGTAATGTAATTCGAATGTGCTAGGGGCAATGGGGGGGAGGGTTCAAGCAGGTACTGGGCAGGTACACCCAGGACTGGGCACCAATCTATCGCTGGGCACACAATCACTCACACAGGCACACCCACTGTATGGGGCAATTTAGAGCATTCAATTATAAAATGGAGCATAAAAACAAAGACTGAATTCATGGCATAAAGAAGTTTGAGGCTGTTCTAATGGAATGATGTGTGTATGCATGAGTGTGAGTACCAATACATGTCATCCAATGCATCAGTGCAACCTTAATACCAAGTTTACTTTAATAGCATTAATAAAAAAAGAATCTACTTTGTTCTTTTTTATAGAATATAGAATTACTTGAGAAATTGTCTTGAGGGTAAATGTAAAGGTACTGAAGGTGCAGCAGTTGCATTACTTGATTCTAGTGACTTGGTTCATTTCCCACAATTCTGTGTGCCAGGGGCAAGGCTCTTTTTCAGTTACCCGGATTGTTCCGTGTCTCTAAAAGTGCAGTAATGTCATGTCAGTGTTTACTTCATGCTTTATTTCTTAACTGCTGGCTATTTCCAGAGTTCGGAATCGGCCAGGTCGTCGTAACTACTTGTTGACAGCTGGAAATGATGTCCGTGGTCTTGGCAGTGATTCATGTAGTGAGCGGAGAAGTAGCACAAATAGAGGTTACGTCAGAGTTGGCAGATGGGAACGAGGTGATGTCATTGCTCAAGTTAGCATCTATCAGGAGAGACGTGTTATCTAAGTTCACTGGTGTCGTGGGAAAAGAAGTGCTGCCCTGCTAAACCAAGAGCCAGGTTCAAAGGTTTATTTGGCGTTTTTTTGGTCCTACTGTTTTAGACTTAATGATGCAAACTGTTCCGTATTTTAAAAGCCCTTATCATTTTAAAAAATGTCAGTAATGTGAATTCAGGAATGTTTATCTATTCAATCTAAAGGCATGACTAAAGAGTAAAGAGCGATATGATCTGGTTTATGTCACAGTTCTGTGCTGGTATAAGGTTTAGACTAAAGATTTTCACTGAACCATGGTACCTGACGTAAGACCCCGATACCGTAATGACTGAGGAATTAACAGCACATTGAATTTTAATTTAATCTTACTATAGTTCTTATTCTCACCGTGCTCATCAGATCGATCATACGTACATGTCTACAGTGTTTCCCAAATGTGTGGCAGATGGGTGTCATGGTGAAGTATTTCTGTTGCCTTACAGCGAGTGTGTCTTGGGTTCTCCTGGTGTCTGTGGGTTTCCTCCAGAAGCTCTAATTTCATTCAGCTGTCAAAACCCAGGACGGGTGAATCGGTGATACTAAATTACTGTAAGGTGTGAGTGGCTTTGTGTTTCTGTTATGCGATGCCCGTCGCCCAATGGAGGCTGGGTAACGTTTCAGTCATCATGAAATTCGAATAATTTACTTAGTTTCTCAACAAAACCTGCCACATAATGCATGGATTTTCTTTACGGCGGTATGCTGAGCAAAACCCTGGGATCTGTTGTGCAAAATCCCAAAAGATCGGCCTGTCTGACACCAAAATCAATCAAAATAATACTCATTAATATATCAGACTTTTCCTAAAGGTTACTGTGAACATTACAGTGGCTGGCCTGTATCTGCACAACTTCATGCATAGCACTACAGGTACCACTAAGGGGGTGGTAGCTCTGTGGTTGGGGTGTTGGGCTATCAATCTGAAGGTTGTGGGTTCAAATCCCAGGTCCACTGAAGTTACCAGAGTGGGTCCTTGAGCAAGACCCTGTTGTGATGTTGTGATTACCCCTGTGTTCACCTTGTAAGTCGCTTTGAATAAAAGCGTCTGCTAAATGACCAAATGTAAATGTACAGCAACATAATGAGATAAATAATCACTTAAAAAGCAAAGGTTCTGTTGTATTATAAAGGGCTCAATGAGAGTACAGTAGAGAATTTGTTCCGAAAGTATTTTTACCCATGTTACCATTTACTGTTTACCCTGTGTTTTTGGTTTTTATCTAATTACTTATGAATAAGGGACAGTAATAGGCTTGTGGTTAAAGAACCAGCCTTGCGGTCTGAATGTCCCCAGTTTGATTCCGAGTGTCACAAAGTATTATGACCGAAGTGCCCTTGGGAAAGGCCCCTAACACCTATTGCTTCCCTGCTCACTCTTACTGCACAGATAGGTTAAATATGGAGGACTACATCCTCACTGTAAGCAAAATGAATCACTATTAAACTGGAAATTGATAGTTTATTGAACTGTAGTTTTATTTGTCCACCTCAGTAACACTGCTGGGATAGGAATAATGCACCATTATTCATTCATTATCTCCCGCTTTATCCGCTATTAGGGTCCAGGGGAGAACGTCTCGGGTGCTGGGCAGATAGACCCAGGACAGGGCGCCAATCCATTGCTGGGCACACACTCAATCACTCAAACACATTCTATATGGGGCAATTTTGATCCATGTTTTTGGACTGTGGGAGGAAACCGGAGAACCCGGAGGAAACCCACGCAGACACGGTGAGAACATGGAAACTCCACCCAGATGGGGATTCGAACCGAGAATCCCTAGCGCTGAGAGGCGAACGTGCTAACCACTAAGCCACCGTGCTGCCCAATGCACTATTATTATATAATTTTATATTGTTATATTATAATGCACCAGCAAATAATACCTGTTCTGTGGCGGTGCTACTGGGGTTCTATTAGAAAACGGAGTAAAATAATGAATATAATGTTCTAATCATAAGGAAAGAGCTTTACAGTTCTGTTGTATAAGGGAGCTCTGCAGTTTCAGAGGTCTTGACCCGTTTACCATTGCATGGCATTGTGGGTTATGAGGGAGGCCCCGTTCTGTTTTGTATTCAGTCAGACTAACCAGATACTTCCCATTGTTTTGTTGGGGGTGGGTGGGGGGGGGGTCTTGTGACCCTTCTTGCCCTAAATGTAGCCCTCCTGCTTAATGGCCTCTGCTAATTCCACCAGACTCTGTTTTTAACCTCTGCCCCCTCCCGGCTCTCAGGATGTGGCCTCTTATGCTTGAGAAATGGGTTATGGGATACGTGATCCATGTCATTTTTGTTCCAGCACGGTCTTAATTATTATTTTATTTTCTGAATTTGCGTCTGCCTGCGGAGAATTTAAAAAAAAAAAAGCTTGCTGTGCTTTAATTCGCAATTGTTTCCAGACATCGAAGGCATATGATTAATCCCAATGTCCGTCACCACCGAATTCACGCGAAGAGCGGGAAGATTCAGTCATCCTTTTTTTTAAAAATGCATCTGCACATGAACAGTCTGCATGGGTTTCCTCTGGGTTCTCCGGTTTCTCCCCATAGTCCAAAAACATGGATCAAGGTCACTTGAATTCTCCAAATTGACCCATATACGGTGTGTTTGTGTTTGTGCCTGTGTAAGTGAATATGTGCCCAGTGATAGATGGGCACCCTGTCCTGGGTGTATTTGCCCAGCGCCCGAAATGTTCTCCCCTGGATGGGCATGGGGAACTCCCAACCCAGATGGGCACCCTGTCCTGGGTGTATTTGCCCAGCGCCCGAAATGTTCTCCCCTGGATGGGCATGGGGAACTCCCAACCCAGATGGGCACCCTGTCCTGGGTGTATTTGCCCAGCGCCCGAAATGTTCTCCCCTGGATGGGCATTGGGAACTCCCAACCCAGATGGGCACCCTGTCCTGGGTGTATTTGCCCAGCGCCCGAAATGTTCTCCCCTGGATGGGCATGGGGAACTGGATGCGGGTTTGTGTTTAATGATGCACGTCTTATGACCTGAAATCAGCATGAGGCTGAGAACTCACTCTAACGATGGCGCTTGTCCCAGTTTTGGAGCAGTCTTGCGTATATGAAGAGAAATTGGAGGTTATGTATTGCTGTATTATCTGTCTTTGTTCTGTCCGAGGCCACGGAAGGAGACATTTCAGTCCTCTTTGAACTGGAGCTGAACCACGTTGTCCAGCAGCACACAGCATACAGCTCGTAATAATCAATTCATTTGTTCCCATCAAGGCTCTTTAGCAGAAGGCCTCCAGGCTTTAGACTCGAAATGGAAAACCGGTGTAATGAAGAGGCTTTTATTCTCATCGAACCCCTACATTATGAATTAGCAAGTTAGTCGTTTGTGCTGAATTGTGGCTTGCGTCTGAAGACCCGTTTAAAATCGAATAGACTGGAAGTTGTAAATGATTTCACAGCTGTATATGGGATCAGGATGAGAATAATAATAATGACGGCACGTTGTTCTGATGTCGTGAATGTTGTATAATTGTTTTTACAGTCTTTTCAGCCCAGTCAGGCACAACGCTATGTGTTATCATTGGCCTTCAGTCATTTCATGCTTTGACTATTGATACAGGGAACAGTGTAAACGGATTGTATGTACATGCTCTGGTGTATTCGGAATGATTTTCAACAGCTTCTGGCTTCGATCCACTGAAGAAAAAAAAAACTAAGATAAATGTGGTTGGATTAAATTCACATGGATTATTGGTGAGTAATGCTTGATTTATGATGCCGGCATACGGGGGCATCATAGTTAAACTGTTGAATGTCACTGAAATGTCAGAGCAATTGCTGTAAAATTGGCAGATGTTCTGTCCCCAGCTCACAAATATGTCATTGCTGACTTTTCGATCAGTCATTCTGCTTCTCGCTGCATGAAGTATTAAAAAAAAAAAAGTGATTTATTCGTACAACACAAGTTTCGCTGATCTATTTAGTTTATGAACATTGATTTGAAATATTAACCTTAACCTGTCAGCCAGCTCAAGATGTTTTACAAGGAAACTAGATAACAACAAACGCTGTGATTCACTACCTAATGAAACAGGTTATGGACTAGAGCTGGTATCCTAGTGGTATTAATACCCCAACTTCTCACCCCCACTAATTAGTTCAGGGTCAGCAAAATAACGTAATGTGCTAATAGTATATAACAATTGGAATGTTTTGGCTCTAATAAAACTGTTAGTTCCAGTCCTTAAATCTGATTGGCTGAGCCTTTTGATCAACCAACATTATTTGACAATAATGCACACCTCCTAATAATGTGCTTTATACAATACATTAATTGAAATCCTGTACCGTATAAAGAAATACAGATTAATGCAGACGGCAAGCCGGTTCCTGGTATCCTGTTACTCTGCAATGAATGTTTACTTTAAAAACCAGACTAGATTACGTTGCGGAGGACCAGTTTATTAATAATTTAGTTTTAAATAAGCCTTTTTTATGAATCTAGCCTTGTTTTTTTAATAATAGTGTGTTTTTTACAGTAAAAAACTATATAAAACTATAAGGTTGTGCGTTATTGGCAATGAATCACAAGAAAGAAGTATAAGGACATTCCGCTTTGCATCGTGCCGAACACCTCTTATTGGTAATTTGTTTACAATAACAACACAGTCTTGTGCCTTATTACTTTATTTTACAGTATACTTTTAACAAAGAGTTATGTGATACACATAGCATTTACAGGTGTAGTTTGCAGTGGTTAACACAGACTAAGCATATGTAGTAAGTTTAATTTTTGTAGTACACTTTTTACATATGGCGGCACGGTGGTTTAGTGGTTAGCACGTTCTCCTCTCAGCGCTAGGGATTTCCCGGTTCGAATCCCCATCTGGGTGGAGTTTCCATGTTCTGCCCGTGTCCGTGTGGGTTTCCTCCGGGTTCTCCGGTTTCCTCCCACAGTCCAAAAACATGGATCAAGTCAATTGAGTTCTCCATATTGCCCCATATAGAGTGTGTCTGTGTGAGTGAGTGTGTGCCAGCGATAGATTAGCGCCCTGTTCTGGGTGTATCTGCCCAGCGCCCAAAACGTTCTCCCCTGGATGGGCATGGGGAACCCCCCCCGACCCCTTAGGATAAAGCGGAAGATAATGAATGATGAGTTTTTACATACAGTTATCTATTTTGGTGTGTCATCCAAAAGTAATAAATCTAGTTACTTTAATATTGTGCTACTTTGTTAGATGACGACTGCTGTTTAAATGTTGGTAATCCATTTTTAAAGTACCCCTCTCAGCACTGCCTGTTGTTGACTCTTAGCCCTAATGCAGTGATGAATTACTGTATAAGCCCCCCCTAGGAAGAAGAAAACATTTTTACACACACAGCACATAATCACCCCCCCCCACATGATTTATCCCCCAAATTTATCAAAAATGGGATAAAGTATTTTTACACGCCCACTGTAGTATGATTTGTCTATACATTTTCGAAATATAGACATGTGTGGATGGTTTTAGAGTGATGGAGCTCAAATGACCTCGATTGAGATAATGTATGTAAAAAAAAAAAAATATATATATATATATACTAATCTAATCCACGGTCACATGTCACAGTGATGACGTACAGCGATTTGTTCAGGGTGATGCAGGAGCGATTGATCACTGTGCAGTGTTCTGTATATTCTAAAGTCATTCATAACTAGACATGAAAATATTGACTTAAATAATTTTTCGTTTAGATGCTTCTGCAAAAACACAGCACAGCTGATCATATAGAACAACAATCTGTTATTACGTTTACATTTACGTTACATTTGGTCATTTAGCAGATGCTTTTAATCCAAAGCTTAAGGTTAAGGGTCTTGCTCACGGACCCACATTGGTAACTTCTGGAGCTGGGATTCGAACCCCCAAGCTTCGGATTGATAGCCCATTGCTCGAACCACTGAGCTACCACCCCCTTATGTATGTTGATGGTCGGTTATACTGTTATACTGAAATTATACTGTTAGTAATCATATTTTTGACATGTGGCTTATAAAGTGTGTGTTAAAGAGGAGTTACAACACATTCAAAAAAAACTTGGGGTGTTCCATCACCGTGCTAAGGCCTGGGTTTAACCACACAAGTGAGAAATGCGTCTGTGATGACATTTTGTCCGATAGCACAGCTTTACTGCTGTTTTCCTCCACTTCACAGATCAGATTTCATGGCTCTGTCGTCCCCCTGCACAGTCGTTATGGCTCAGTTTCTTTGCTCTAGGAATGTTGTGGCAGTATCGCATTCTGGGACATGGATAAGGGATTAGGGTCTTCTTAGAATCGGGAATTGAGCATCTCTTTACAGTAGTGGCTTTATGTGTATGTGGGGTTCAGGCCTCGCAGATCAGCAGGGTTGTATTGTAATGGAGGTGAAAGTGACAGCAGCTCGCTGTGTAATCCAGACACACATAGCTCCCTCCAACTTGCCCAGCTCTGATGAACTCTCTCAATCTTCCCTCTGCATGACGAGTGTGGGACCTTTTGTCCGTGTGTCTTGAACCTCTCTGTAGTGGATATGAGCAACTCATTGGGGTGCAGTCTAGCAGCAGAATTTCCCACTCCGACTCCGTCCTGTACTCAGTCTGCTTTGTGCCTCCGACAAAGAGTCGCTGCATTTCATTATTTCCCTTCTCTGTAGTCGTCTGTCAAATGAAGTGACTGACACCTAATAGCAGTTGGAACACACACACACACACACACACACACACACACACACAGCGAGCTCCAACCCCTACTACTTTCATTAGCAAGACGAGTTCAGTCATCTTTTCCGTCAGTCATCCTTTAGTCATCTTTCATCCTCCATTTCCTTCAGTCATCATCATGAAGTCATTCTTTCATTAACGTCGAAGACAAAATAGCTTTTAAACATAGTTTCCTCGCGTTATTAAATCACGTTCTTTCTGGTTTTATACTGTGGGCTGTACAGTATCTGTCAGCTTCTCATACATCATTAGTTTTGCTTTCAGAGAGGACTTTTGTGAATGTTTCTTAAAGCGGTGAAAGCAGGACATGTTTATGTATACACTCAATGAGCGCTTCATATGAATGGTATCCTAATAAAAAAAATAAATAAAAATGCCACACAATGCTTTTTCTTCATTCTTGATGGCCCTTCATGGCCCTGTGTATCATGGTGGCTATAAGTTGTGTGGGAAAATCTGATGATCAACAATTAAAATATGTAATCCAGCCTGGAAGTAGCACCAACAAACATGCCTGTCGCTGTCACTGAAATGAATTCAAGTTCCAGTCATTTATTTATATTGCGCTTTTTACAGCAGTACTTTGTCACAAAGCAGCTTTACAGAGTTAAAAGCCTTTAAACCCCCAAAAAGCAAGCTGAAGTAACAGTGGCAAGAAAAAACTCCCTGTTATGCTGTTCTTTTAAGGCAGAAACCTTGGGAGGACCAAGACTCAGTGGGGGATTCATCCTCCTGGAGCGGCCGGGCAGCATCAACAGTTTAGGACAGCCATGTACAGATAGTGTCGAGATCGGGTGACCATATTTAACAAATGGAAAAACTCTGGAAAACTATATGTAAGTCCATTTAAGGGTCCTGCAGGATCGCAAGTCCAATTAATATCCAGCTTCCATCCAGTAATCGTCAGAGCCATGGATGAAGATCTGACTACACCTTCAGGAAACCGGCCAACACCTCAAAAGAAACAGATAAGAAAAGCAGTTCGAGCTGATAATAAATCACAGTATTTATGTAATAAATAATTGATTGACGCAGTGTGTCATGCGACTCCGGCATCACTGACTAGAGCAGCAGAACTTAAAGAGGCAGATACTGCAGACTCTACATAGTTGAGAGGGCTCCCCGGAACACTGTCACTGTTTTCCACAGTTCTGGGGTTTGTCATAATGACCTGCATTAGAATAAATCAATGATCAAGCCACTTATCTTACGTTGAAATCAACACTTGTCCTTTCGCCACTTGCAGATTTGCGCAGGAAATCCATGTAGAGAACATACAAACTTCACACAGACTCAGTAACTTGTTTGTATTGGGTCACATTTCTACTATCTGTACTTCTTTTTTTTTTTTACCTCATATTAATTAATTCTTATAATTATATATAATATGTTGTGTGTGGGGCGGCACGGTGGCTTAGTGGTTGGCACGTTCACCTCTCAGCACTAGGGATTCCCGGTTCGAATCCCCATCTGGGTGGAGTTTCCATGTTCTCCCCGTGTCCGCGTGGGTTTCCTCCGGGTTCTCCGGTTTCCTCCCACAGTCCAAAAACATGGATCAAGTCAATTGAATTCTCAAAAATTGCCCCATATAGAGTGTGTCTGTGTGAGTGAGTGTGTGACCAGCAATGGATTGGCGCCCTGTCCTGGGTGTATCTGCCCAGCGCCCGAGACGTTCTCCCCTGGATGGGCATGGGGAACCCCACCGCGACCCTAATAGAGGATAAAGCGGGAGATAATGAATGAATGATTGTTGTGTGTGAATACATATACATCCACAAATTAGTGTTTGCATTTACATTATAAACAAATCCTGGACTTCAAACCCTCTGCTTTTATTGTTTAACACTAAAAAAGTTCTGATGATCGAAAATCTATTGAATTAATCTTTGTTGCATTAACAAGCTCAGCTCCTGAAGTTTGAGAATCTGTCTGTCTGTTCTGGCAGAACCTGGACGGTCTAGAAATGGAAATGGATGTAGTGTCTCTGTAATCATTTTCATATCCTCAGGCTGCAGTGTGTAATTAGCTGCCCTTGGTTTCCACTGCCTCAGCACACTGAAATTGCAGACCTGGCCTAGTCTGTGCTGGTTCAGGCCATGAAAGCAAGAATAGAACATTTACATGTTTCCCTCCGGGTGTACGTCTCTCATAGCCTTTTATGATCATTTGGTTGTTCGCATTTCTCATGTACCAGTCTTACATTTTTCCAAAATTCTCCACTTTTTTTTTTTTTTTCTTTACTTTCTCATACCTCCCGTTACAAACATGATGGTTTTGAAATGTCTGATAACCTAAATTACTCTCTTTTAAAGACTTATTTAGTAGATTTGGGTTTGACATCGTTGTGTCTCATTGTGTAACGTTGATTTAATTACCATTTAACTTGCACCTGTATTCTCGTTCTGCTTCATAATAAAGAGCAAACCAAAACATAAAAGCGTGAAAAGGCTTAATCAGGGGGGATTTTGGGAGATGTCAGGTGTTCACACCATTACAACACACATGACATCATGCTGTGTAACTCGCTGAAACCAGCTGTGTCGTTCTTATCAGTTTCTTTTTACATGGTTTCCACGTCTGACTAATGTAACTGTTTTCAAGATGTTTTGTCATCACAAGTCTGGCAACCGAAATGTAAGAAAAAAAAAAAAAAAAAAAAAAAAAAAAAAGGTAGAGCACGTTTATTTTTAAGCCGTTTCGATGTTTCACAGGAAGTCGTGTTTTAAGGAGGTGGGTGTCGGTGTTTGATGGGTGGGAGGACAGACTGGGAATTTTCCACGGCCGGCGTCGGCCGGAGTTGTAACTAAAAGGACGTTGATTTGTTTATTTAATTCCGTGTGCAGTGAGCAGTAAGGATTGTGCCGTTTCTTTATTGTACTAATAAAATGGACTAGAGCATCATATTTTATTACTGTGTATTTAGTTAATGATTGCATAAAATGTGCAGCCACAAAGTGCACCAAGCGTTTCCCTCTCCATCAAGCTATTGTTTTCTCGCTGATGTTATTCAAGCGGTGAATTGCGCTAGAAAAACTGACTTAAGTGTCTGTTGACCGGTACTTTGTAAAACAATAAGCATGCTTAAGTCTATTTGAGAACATCAGTTTGAGTTAAGTGTTTTTTTTTTAATATCATACAGTACATGGTGGTAGGAAAGCAGCAGCCCAGCGTACTTGGCAATGGACGTTAATGAGAGGTGATTAACTTACCTGGCGGCTTCGCCGATGAAAATGTGTACAGTTTATAAGCTGGAACATCACATGCTGAGGAGCGAGAGATGCAGTGTTAATAAAGCCTGTTCCTGAGCTTTCTGTTTATCTTCGTTCCTTATTTATACTCATTCCGTTGCATTTGGTGCTGAAACCCGGGACTGTGAGGGAACTTTAGGAACGGCTTTATTAACCCAGTATTTAAATGTACATTAAAATACATGTATCAGCCGGTGTGCGCCCCTGCAGCTCATAGGTGATCTCTCTTTCCATGATATGTGATGTTCTAGCGCATTAAGGACGCACAAATTCATCAGCGAAGCCATGGCAGGTGCATTGATTAACTCTAATCAACATCAATTGCTGTCAACTCGGCATTCTCCCCCAGCACTGCTGTGTTTTAGCCACAATGGATTTGTTCATATATTTATATATATAAAAATACTGCATCCAAAAAAAATAAAAAATTATATATATATATATATATATATATATATATATATATATATATATATATATATATATATATATATATATTCATTCATTCATTCATTATCTCCCGCTTTATCCTCTATTAGGGTCGGGGTGGGGTTCCCCATGCCCATCCAGGGGAGAACGTCTCGGGCGGTGGGCAGATACACCCAGGACAGGGCGCCAATCCATTGCTGGGCACACACTCACTCACACAGACACACTCTATATGGGGCAATTTTGAGAATTCAATTAACTTGATCCATGTTTTTGGACTGTGGGAGGAAACCGGAGAACCCGGAGGAAACCCACGCAGACACGGGGAGAACATGGAAACTCCACCCAGATGGGGATTCGAACCGGGAATCCCTAGCGCTGAGAGGCGAACGTGCTAACCACTAAGCCACCGTGCCGCCATATTTTTTTTATATATATATATATATATATATATATATATATATATATATATATATATATATATATATATATATAAATTTTTGTTGTATGATGAGGTGATTGGTGTGTGTGTGTTGTGTATGCATCAGTATGCATCTTCAAACACATATTTGACCTCCCGTAGTTCCTTCAGTTTTTGATTCTTCGTCTCCATGAGATTTATTTCTAGTCGATTTAGGTCGTCTGGGAATGTTATTATTTTGTTCCAATGAATTGGCTCCAAATCTGGAAGCTGCACAGGCCTGTAGAGACTTGGCCTTCTGACTTTCTCAATGTTTTCCAGTCAGAGGAGACATGAAGTGGTCAAGTGAAGTACTCTGTGCAGAGCTTCAGAGCACTTCATAGATAGTTAAGGATATAAAGCAGCAGCCAGAGAGATGGCATGATGTTTTAGAGCGGCGCTGACTTTGCTTTTGTGAGCTAGAGCTTCCATATGTCTGTCTGGGCTGTCAACTACGTGAATTCTGAAGTTTTTACTGAAGCAGTGAAGTCAGATTCACATTTAATGTTTATGATTATGACAGGACATTTAAGAATTGTGCTTTGTAATAAACCTCAATATTCCAATCCAATAGTTACATTGGGTTTTTTTTTTTTTGAATAGGAGTTACTTAAAGTTCAAGTTCAAGTAATTTACTTCTATAGCGCTTTTTACAACAGTACATCGTCACAAAGCAGCTTTACAGAGTTAAAAGCCTTTAAACCCCCAAAGAGCAAGCCGAAGCGACAGTGGCAAGACAAAACTCCCTGTTATGTTGTTATTCTAAGGAAGAAACCTCGGGAGGACCAAGACTCAGTGGGAGGCTCATCCTCCTTGAGCGGCCGGGCAACAACAGTGTAGGACACTAATGTACAGATAGTGTCGAGATCGGGTGACCGTATTTAACAAAAGGAAAAACTCTAACAACTGGAAAACTATATGTAAGTCCATTGAGGGCGTCCTGCAGGACCGCCAGTCCAATTAATATCCAGGTTCTGGAATAATATCCAGTATTCGTCATAGCCGCAGTGCTTCGGCAGAGCCATGGACGAAGAAACAGACAAGAAAAGCAAAAAGTAATGACCAACCAATAATTGGGATTGCCCAGCGACAGATTGGCGCCCTGTCCTGGGTGTATCTGCCCAGCGCCCGAAACGTTCTCCCCTGGCATGGGGAACCCTTTATCCTTTATCCTAATTTAGGATAAAGCGGAAGATAATGAATGAATAATTGGGATGGGGGGTGCTATTCAGATTTGGTATATGCTTGTCAAGTATGCTCACTGAACGTTGTGGAAATTACATGTGTAATTGTGAATCAAAGTTTTTCTCTCACATTTGTTACAGAATAGTGTTGTGGCAAAGGTGTCAGCACTCATTCAGTTTGTGTTAATCTGCGGTTCAGGGCTCTAAACGGTGTGTGAACGGCCTGACGTTGCCATGTTTGAGAAGTCATGTGATGCTAAATCCTCTACTGATCTTTAAGCTCGTAATCACTGTTTTAATTCTAAATGAAAATCCTGTAATGAAGAGCAAAACAAAAGCATCCTGTGTAATTAATTAGGACTCCGTGTGTTGAAATTAACCATTAAAACCATACGGAGCTTAAGCAGGCTTTGAAGAACACGGTTCTTCGTCTGCCGTCTTCCAGGGTCTGCTTTACATTTGCTTAAGAAAAGAATTTATTGTGCTGCCCAATTGTGGTTCCTGTACAAACTCCCCTTCATTTCAACATGCTTCATCGGTTTTTATTGAACCTTCTGGAATGCATCGAGTTAATCCTTCTGTTGGAAGCACATCAGACAAATGACACGAACGCTGTTTCTCAATCATTTTCAAATGGCAGGAAAAAAATTGTGAAATATGTTTAAACCTGTTGCCTTTCAGATTAATTCAGTCAGAACATGACACCATCATTTCCCATCAGTTATTGAGTTGCATTGGGTGAGGGTTCAAACCTGGGTTGAGCTGGTCAAAAAGTGCCCACTGTCTGAGTTGGTTTTGTTGTTTGAATTGTTTTCATAGTGGCCATCCTTAATAACCATAATAATTATAACTATTCTGATTGTTATAAAATGGTACGCACTTGTGTAGTAATAAATCATCTAAAAGTTCTGCCAGATTAGTTCCTGTCTGGTTGCATATTTGCTTTGGAGATGACAACAATGTAGTTTCTGGCCTAAACTAGATGGATGGGTAGGTGGGTAGATAGTAGGCATGAGATGATTATGATGGTACAATTATTGTCAAAGAAATGATCTTGATTATTATGCAATATTGAAATCACACGGACATTTAATGTGAACATGAAATAACATTTTGTTATTGTAAAAATGACAATGCAGGGCTTTTGCTGATCATTAACACAATGTTATTTATTTTTATTTATAAAAAACAACAACTAAATTATTATTTTTTTGAAAATTAATTTTTTAAAGTGTCCCTTAAAGTTTAAGTTCATATCCACTTGAAAGAAAACAAACTAACTAGTAACCAGATGAGTTTGTTGCAATTGTATCTTTATTCACGTAAGTTGTGCCACTTGGTCAAACGTTTCGTTAACGGAATAATAGACATTTTTCTTATGAATGTCATCATGCCGACATTGAGGCGTTCTTGTGATTTCATTGATTGTAACGTTTTGAATCATGATTAATTGCAAAAAATATTATTTGTCTCATCCTTACTGCTAATCAGTCAGTTTTTCTAAAAACACATTGAAATCATGGACTCAGGACCACAGCAGATGTTTACACCAAACATCAGACCATCAGAGATGAACTAGGACCACAAACTCTTCTGTTCTGAGGGTTTCAGTATTTCTAGCGGTCTTACGATTAATGAATTATGTTCCAAATCATTAATTTCAATCATTAATCATTAATTTGGATTGATTGGCAGCTGCTATGTTCATATTTTTGTGTATTTATGTGTTTAAATAACCGTGTATTTTTATTTTTTGTTATTTATTTTTTTTTCAGTTGGGGAGCCTCACTTGCTGGGTGCACAGAGGCGAGGGCCGGGCACCGGAGTGCAGGCTCCCGCCACTGCCATAACTTGCCATCCTGAAGATGGGTTAAGACTCGCTCTGTCCAAATCTGTCTCCACCTCATTGCCAGCCTCGCCCCTGTTGCCCCAAAGAAACTACATGTTGCCATCACGTTCCTGCAAGAAATCTCCAGGTGTGTTTGATCTTCTGTTCTTCTCTATGACTTTGTGCCTTTCTGTTTTCTGTATGTTCAAATGCCCTGAGGGCTATAAACAGCTAAGGGGCAGGTAGGGAGAAGGCAAATTCTTTATGTAACTAGTGATGAGCAAGTGGTGGTAACAACTGTAGAGGTTATCCAGAAGAGTGCTCTGGGCATTTGCTGGATATATCTGACCTTTGTGACTTTACTGAAGTGAAGAAGGTGGAACGCTTGAGGGGGAATCCGTGTGTTTGACTCTTCATGCATGCTAATGCATGCCAGCATGTTCATATGTGTGTGTACGTGTGTGTTTCCAAAAGTCTGGCCTGATGCGAGCATGTTAATGGATCTAATTAGATCTGCTTTTTTATGGAAATCCTTCGTGTGTAACTTGCTCTATTTATCTAAACATTCTTTTAATTATTGTTAAATATAGCAGCAGTATCTTCCACTTGATTCGTTGGAAGTGGTGTGAGGTTGCGTGAACCAGACTTACTCTGATGCAACCGCATGTACGACATCCCATTTTAATTTGGTTTCAACATTGCGGCGATAACAGCCTTTATTCTTCTGCTTTCTATAAGATGTGTCTGATATAAGTGTCTGGAATTTTAGCTTTTATTCAGAAATGGTGTTTGAGGTTGGGGCTCTGTGAGGCTCAGTCATGTTCTTTTACCCCGAATAGGATGCATTTGTAAAACCTTATTTCATCTTACCAGAATAAACTTAAAAGTAACTTTAAATACCACAAACCCTGCCATCAACACATTTGATAGTTAGAATGAGGTTAGTTTGATCCTGAGATGTTTAATATTTAAGAGATGGGTTAATCTGTAGCTTGTTTTTAAATAAATCTATGACTCAATAGATGATACAATAATTATGTGTGTGTATGTATATATGTGTATATATATATATGTTTATATGTTTATATATTCATTCATTCATTCATTATCTCCCGCTTCATCCTCTATTAGGGTCGCGGGGGGGGGGGGGGTTCCCCATGCCCATCCAGGGGAGAGCGTCTCGGGCGCTGGGCAGATACACCCAGGACAGGGCACCAATCCATCGCTGGGCACACACTCACTCACACAGACACACTCTATATGGGGCAATTTTGAGAATTCAATTGATTTGATCCATGTTTTTGGACTGTGGGAGGAAACCGGAGAACCCGGAGGAAACCCAAGCAGACACGGGAAGAACATGGAAACTCCACCCAGATGGGGATTCGAACCTCGAACCGGGAATCCCTAGTGCTGAGAGGCGAACGTGCTAACCACTAAGCAACCGTGCCGCCTATATATATATATATATATATAACCATATAACCACAAAAATGTTTTCTGTGTTTGTGTGCATGTATGTGTTTAACATTTAAGTGGATTAAATATCAACAGATAATTTGCTCATGGAAATAATAAATACAAAGGCTCCCATTGATGAAATTACTGACAGCACTATAAGCACAAGTATCATGTAGAGACCGTGTGTGTGTGTGTGTGTGTGTGTTTGAGAGTTTATGGTCAGTTTTTTTCTCACTTGCCTCTTCTGAAGTTAAGAACAAACTGTCAGCAGCAGTAACCATCAAAGCTCGTCTTGCAGCTAAACATGTTTAAACACAAGTCTTTGTTTACAGGGGACTTAACAAAGAGGCCTCCAATCTGTTACATGGTCACTTAGGTTGCCGGTTCACATCTGGGGCTCATGTGTGTCAGCTCAACACTTCTCTTTGAAAGCGCTTGTGTGCTTTGAACTTTGCGTGGGTGTAGCGTGACATGCTCACACTATTAGCTCTGGTACCTCTTTCTTAGACTTCTTTGTATCTGTAGTCCATTAATGTGTATTAATTAAGTTGATCCCAACATGTTGTTGAACCAGCCGAGATGCGTTGACCAAAATGACCCAGATGACTGGTCTTATGACCAAATTATAATTTATTTTTTTGTACTTAATTGTACTTAATAATCATTTTTAAGTATTTACAAGGAAATCTACTTTAATTTTTTGGTTTTGTTTAACATAAACACCCTTGCATTTGATTAATTCTCAGATTGTGAATGATGAGTGAAACTATCAAGGGAAATTTGGATGTATATAATTGCTTTCTCATCTTGATGTCTTTGATCTTTTGCATATAAACTTTAATAATAATATTCATGTTGGTGTATTATGTATTATTTAAGAGCAGTTTAACTTCCCATCTATGTTTTGAAGCCTCTGAATTGTTGTATTAATGTAATCGGACATTAGTGTCATTAGTACTTTATAAATGTCACTGGAGTGAGAGTCTTGTGATGGATCATGTGAGCTTTGAAGTGTATATCGTTTACATGAAGGAGCTGCCATGTTCTCCCCTGTGTCTGTGTGGGTTTCCTGCAGGTCTTCCGGGTTTCCTCCCTCGGTCCAGATACATGGATTCAAGGTCAATGGGCTGCTCTAAATTGCCCCTATATAGTGTCTGTCTGAGTCTGTGTGTGCCCAGTGATTTATTGGTGGCCTCTTCTTGGTGTCGAGGATTAAGCGAAAGATAATAAAATGCGATTTTTGCATGCATTAATATTTTAAATGTTCTGGAATTCAGTGTGTGGCGAAAAAGTTAGAGCATCAGTCAGTGGGATCACTTTGTAGTGATGGATTTAATGAGCATGTGTTTCGCATTTGGTTAATCGGTTCAGACCTGACCTCTCACTTCCTATTCTTTTGTCTTTAAAAAAAAAAATGGAAGGAAGTGAGGAGGCGATGGAAATGAAAAGAAATGGGATGCAATCATGCGCTCTCTGTCCTCCACAGTCAGTCTGTCCAGGTTTTCTGCCTGTTTACTGAACTGCCACCTACTGGCGTGGAGTGGTTTCCTTTCAGTCGAACATACAAGCTGGCAGTCGTCTTTTTATAGAAGGCCCGAGTGTAAAAGTAGTTATTTCAGATCAGCTTAGTCTGATTTGGCCTTTATACAGGGAAGGGAAGTGTTTTGGTCCTGAATGACCGAGCTGTAACAATTCCAGACCATAATGGAGATTGGAAACCGAAAGCAGTTTATTTAAAGCAAGCGTGAGTTGCACCGTGCCAGAGAGCCGCCACTCAGCTTTCACAGCCGTTGCATCATAAACATCTGGCTGGCATCGTTTAACTATTAACAGAAAGATGAAAGAAAGCTTTACCGATGCGGGGGTTGCCTTTCATTTCCTCAGTCCTGTCCATCGCTCTCTTACAGGCGGAGGTTTGACTGCAGTAAACTTTTAATCTGCCGTGTTTAAGGGCTTCATCCCAACAATAAGCCTGAGCTCTAATTAGATACATTTCCACTGTTGGTGACTCCGGTTCTTTGATCAGTCTAAGAGAACGTGCACGTGGTTCGCAGAAATGGGCATCTGTTTTCTTAAGTGCGTTTGGGATGGCAGGGTGACGTTTTCTTAAAATGGAAATGGCCCCCAAATGGAGTTTAACCTGACAACGCCTCCCTCTGGTAAATAAGGACCATTACCCTTTATATTCCTAACAGGCTGGAAATCCGACAGCCGACGTTCCCTTTAGAATGTTTAAGTATTTAAAGAGTCCCCCGTCTAATTATTGTCACCACTATAAATGTAGTTATAGGATAAGAAGTTTTAAAGTGTTATTGCATGGTTTTAATATGGTATATCAATTATGAATAATAAACCACATGAGGATTTTTATATATATATATATATGAGTTAATGACTCCCCATGACATCACTGTGCTTATAAAACAGGCTATAGTAAGTGATCTAGCATGAGAGTCTATCAGTGGGAACACTCACTTACACAGACACACACAAACACTCTTTAAGGGGCAATTTAGAGCATTCGTTTTACCCTCAATCCAAGTTTTTGGACTGTGGGAGGAAACCGGAGAACCCGGAGGAAACCCACGCAGACACGGGGAGAACATGACAACTCCACTCAGATTGGGATTCGAACCTGGATCCCCAGCGCTGAGAGATGGGATAATATTTTATTAAGATACCATTTGACTAGGACTTTAATCAGGGCAACGGTTTTAAAGATTACGATAAAGCTGCATCATTAGTGTTTAAACTTTTAAATTAAAATATGTCATTTAGTATGTTCATAGTTACAAATATTGTTTTGTAATTGTTGTTTTTATTTAATAAGACTTTACATAAATGATTTGTTCAGAGATGACCGTGTTCATTTGAAGTATATACAGTTTTCATGGCCTTTTCATTCACATCCACCTCACACTCATAAAAGCAATTGGTATTTAGTTTGTGTTTTTTTGCCTCATTCGGAGGCGAATCTGTATTCAGAGAACACGAATGCACAATGCAAGCACAAACAGCTTTCTACTGAGAATAGATGCCACCATTAGACCCGGGTTAGAGAGTGCTTAATGTGCTTCTGCAAAGAAGGCTTTATATAGCATTCTGGTCAGATTGAAGCTCATTGTCCGACTAAAGAGGCTGGTTTGTATGTTTAGTTGGTCTTTATAAATATTCAAGGAAATAGTTACATTGTGATCAGCATCTCACTGAAAAACCATCTACGCTGGTACACCGTGGTACCCAGATTTAAAAAGATTTTCATTTGTCAGAAGTGAGCTTTCGGCTATTAATGTCATGGCCTTTAACATTCAGTATATGACCGCAGCACTAAAGAGCGCGATTTAGACCGAGAAAGAGCCGTATTGTTACTGCTTGCTCTCTGGCCGTGGCTTTTTGTGGTGTTTACAGAGCTTTCTTGTGTCTGGAGAGATTTGGAAATGTGAAAAAGTCACCAAGTTCGTTTTAAAACGGCGTCCTATCAAGCTTTCGGAGTTCTGTTGAAGCATCCCATTCATCAGCCACCTTCCCACATAACCGTTAAGACCCTCCTGTAAAGTTTATAAGGCTCGGGGAATGTTTCACAGGTTGTAGTGTTCTAACAAAGACAGACACTTTTTGCACTGTGTAAAAGTTTTTGGGAAGGTCAGTGGATGACCTGCAGAATGGGCATCACGTCTTATTCATCAACAACAAAGTATTTAATTCAGAACAGTTTCCATTAAAAATAAGTGTGAGAATAACGGAATTAAATCCTGATTTCTGCATCATGTTCTCGAACCGCTTAGCTGTTACTGTTAAAAAGCTCAAAGATTGCTTTGTTTGAGGCATTAAAACAGCGTGTTTAGTATGTTTAGATAGCTGATTTTTATTATTTAAAAAAAGATTTCTTTAAATAATTTTAATTATTAAATTAATAATTAATTTAAATAAATAAATAAATATAATTTTAATTTAAATCATTCATTTAAATGAATAAAAAAATATATATATTTGGAGTATTTACAAGTTCACACACACCTTTTGTATTTTATTATTTTTTAAACCTTTTATCTGAAATACCTTAATGGGTTTATTCAATTTGTGTATATGCTTTCTGTTCCAGTTATTTTAGAACGGATGTGATGCCATTATTGGTTTTGCTCGTGTTGAATTGTACTTTATTTTTTAATTAATATTAATACTGTATATTAAAATATATATTTTGATATTTATTGCTGTCAGCATGTTCAGTTATTGTTCAGTTTTATCATTATTGTTAATGTTTTTTCTTTGTACCAATTCTGTATACATCTTCAATGTTTTCTGTGAGGCCACTGTGAAAATATGTAAAAAATTGTTTGGGAAATGAGTTTAAGTGTTTTTTTTTAATTTTTTTTTTAAGCTGTATAATTTCATTTTCAGAGCTTTAGAGAGTAAAAGCTCACTTTCATACACTGTATGTGTGTGTGTGTGTGTGTGTGTGGGGGGGGGGGGGTAGGTTAGTGGAGGTCTAATCTTTATCACCTGTCCTTTTTTGAGTCATTTAAAGCTTTAGTGGAACTGAGCAGCATGAATACGGCTTTATGGGGGGTGTAAGCTTATTTTACACTATTTAAGTGCTTACTATTCTACAGGTAAGGCTGAGGAGAGTGTGAAGGTTCTAGCTGCAGGCGTGAAATTCCACACACACATGCTGATGTCTGAGCTCACAGCCACCGCTGAGAATGAGCCCCGTTTCTGACCGTGCACTAAAAACTGGCCCGGATAATTGGATTACAAGTGAAGCGTTTTAAATGCAGGTGTGAGTGCACCCAAAATGCACTGAGAACCGCCAAATTCCCATCTCTGCCACATTTTGGCCTCGCCTACTCAGCTGACATCCTCTGTCAAAGCCAAACCGTCTCTTTTCCAACAGCTGGTTATTTCTTTATCTGTCCTTAAGTCACAACAGACGAGACGAGGGAGCTGCGGAAGAACAAAATCTGATATAAATACACACGGTGGCTTAGTGGTTAACACGTTTGCGTCTCAGCACTATCCCAATCCCAATCTGGGTGGAGTTTCCATGTTCTCCACCGTGTCCGCGTGGGTTTCCTTTGGGTTCTCAGGTTTCTTCCCGCATTCCAAAAATGTGGATCAAGTTAAATTCATTCATTCATTCATTATCTCCCGCTTTATCCTCTATTAGGGTCGCGGTGGGGTTCCCCATGCCCATCCAGGGGAGAACGTCTCGGGCGCTGGGCAGATAGACCCAGGACAGGGCGCCAATCCATCGCTGGGTACACACTCGGAGGAACCCCACGCGGACACGGGGAGAACATGGAAACTCCACCCAGATTGGGATTCGAACCGGGAATCCCTAGCGCTGAGAGGCGAACGTGCTAACCACTAAGCCACCGTGCCGCCCTCAAGTTAAATTGAAAGCTCCAAATTGCCCCATATAGAGTGTGTGAGTGTGTGTGCCCAGTGATAAATTGGTGTATATGCCCAGCGCCTTGAAACTTTCTCCCGTGGATGGGCATGGGGAACCCCCTGCGACTTTAATTCAGGATAAAGTGGAAGATAATGGGTGGATGGATAAATACACAAGTTTAGAACACTTTATGTATTATAACCAAATTATTTATTAGATACATTTTTTTAAAAGCCATTGCAATATTCTTATATAAATATTAAATATCTAATAGAACTTCATTATGGGGTGGCACGCTGGCTTAGTGGTTAGCACGTTCGCCTCTCAGCGCTAGGGATTCCCGGTTCAAATCCCCATCTGGGTGGAGTTTCCATGTTCTCCCCGGTTCTCCGGTTTCCTCCCACAGTCCAAAAACATGGATGAAGTCAATTGAGTTCTCCAAATTGCCCCATGTAGAGTGTGTTTGTTTGTGTGTCTGTGTGAGTGAGTGTGTGTCCAGCGATGGATTGGCGCCCTGTCCTGGGTGTGTCTGCCCAGCGCCCGAAACGTTCTCCCCTGGATGGGCATGGGGAACCCCCCCACGACCCTAATATAGGATAAAGCGGAAGATAATGAATGAATGAATGAACTTCATTATGTTTATTTAGTAAGTTCATGTTGCATTTTGTTGGATTTCTGTACACCCTATCATTGTATCCTAATTAAATGTATTTGTTTGTTTAGGTTCTACATGGTTAGCTTTATTGCCTATATATATATATATATATATATATATATAACAACCTTGAGTTTGGCCTGTGCATATGTTTTTACTCCTTGGTCTGAAGCCCCTTAAATGTTCCAGTGAAACTATTAACCTTCAGGAGTCACACAACTGGAAAGTAATAATAAAAGTAAGTAAAATCTACCTGTGTGCAATCGGTGCAGATGTCACATGGTCTGTCAGCATATACACTTTTTATGAAAGGCCAAACAAGTCAGGGACAAAGTCGTTAAGACGTACAAGTCAGGGTTGGTTTATAAAAACGTATTTAAATCTGTGATGTTCCTCTGAAGCACCATGAAATCCATCATCACAACAAACCTGCAAAAAAGCTGGCCAACCCAAGGACGACATTAATCAGAGGAAAGGAACCCGAGTTCAACTGCAGAGATTGGAGTGTCGCTTCATAGGACCAGAATATGCTAAACCCTCTAGAACTGGGATTTATGGAAGAAACAATGTTGATGGAACTTTTCGGCAATCAAAGAAAACCCAATACTTCACCCGACAAACTCCATCTCCACATTGAACCATGTTGGTGGCATCAAACTGTTGGGATGTTCTCAGCAAAAGGCACTGGGGAAACCTATTTTACTCTGCCACTGAGTTGAGACTGGGATGGAGGTTCCCCATCCAGCTGGACAGTGAGCCCACTACTAAAGCAACACTTAAGTGGCATAAGAAGACACTGTTAAATGTGTTGGATAGACTGTGTGAAATCCCAGACCTCAGTCCAATTGAGAATCTGTGGTCAGACTTAAAGATTCTCCAAGGTTCTACAGTGGAAACCGTCCAATTTAAAGGAACTGAAGCAGTTTTGTCCTGAGAACTGGGCAGAAATCCCAGTGTCTACATGTGTTAAACGCATAAAGACGTCTACAAAGCGACTATGGCAATTATGTGGATTTACTGTTCGGTTAAGTTCTGACATTTGGAAGTAAATAGTTATGCACATTAAAGTTATTGGTTATTTTGTGCTATTTGTTGTTTTCCTTACGATAAAAAAAAAATCATTTTCAAAGGCATGGTTTAAAAAGGAATTAATGCCAACCATCAAACAGTCATCTTAATCCCATGTTGAGACCAACAAAACACAAAAAATCCAATGGTGGGTTTAAAAGGCATTATGTTCTTCCTGCACGCTCAACATAACGCTGCAATGCTCATAATTGTTTATTTGTATAAAAGACACATTTGTAGCTGCAGGTGTACTAGCACCAACTTAAAGTTCTCCACATGTGATCTGATGATCAAAATAACATTCAGCCAGCCAGGTCTGAGGCCCAGTAAACAAGTCCTTAGGATTTCTTGTGCAAAAACCAACAAATACCCCAGTGTATAGCCACCTGAGTGTTCTGGCTGGGGAACGTACCTTTTAAAAGTGCCGTATGCGTCCTCAGAATATTTGGTTTTGCTACTACTCAGTCAATAAGAGCCAGGGCCATGGGTTTCATTAACAGACTGCAATAAATACAAACTGCTGACTCTATAATATTTGCGTTTTGGATCATTTCTATATGACTTGCAGCCACAAATCTAAATTTGCGCCATACCACAGAGCCCTTAGCTATCATCAGGCCAAGCTCGAATAATCCCACCCTGCAGATCAGTTTTTTTGTGTTTGGCACCCAACAGATGGAACAAACTTTCCCGGAAGTTTTTGTGTGCCGTCAGAAATAGAGGCCCTCTTCTTTATTCATGGCTTGAAGTGAACATTAGTAGTACCGTTCTAGTTCTAAGGTTGATGGCATGAGAAAAATATTATCATGGTGCAAGTTAAGCAATATGTAGCAACTGGTATCAAAGTTAAAGCCGCTCCGTTTTGCTTTTTCTGTATTTGAATTTGAAATATTGTAAAGACAATTTTCTTAAGTGTATGTTAATTGGCACATTTCTCACCTGAATCTATAAAAGCTAGATCATTGGGGTAATTGGGTTAGTCATGATTTATTGTTACATTAAGGTCACAGCTTAATTGACATTTTTACCATAATTACTGTGATCGGGTGGCACGGTGGCTTAGTGGTTAGCATGTTCTCCTCTCAGCACTATGGATATCGAATCCCAATTTGGGTGGATTTTCTATGTTCTTTCCATGTCCGCGTGGGTTTCCTCCGGTTTCCTTCCACAGTCCAAAAACATGGATTAAGGTCAATTGAATTCTCCAAATTGCCCCATATAGAGTGTGTTTTTGTTTGTGTGAGAGTGAGTGTGTGCCCAGCGATAGATTGATGCCCTGTCCTGGGTGTATCTGCCCAGCGCCCGAGATGTTCTCCCCTGAATGGGCATGGGGAACCCCCCCCCGACCCTTGTAGAGGATAAAGTGGAAGATATTGGATGGATGGACTGTTCTAATCACAGTTCTAGACTTAGATCTTATGAAAGCTCTCAGAGTCATAACTAAAATCATATACCATTTATATAACCTCTTCTTCTGTCAAACCTTTACAAACTCAAATGTCTATAGCTTGCCAGAAGTTTCTAAAGCTTAACCGAGATTATGAGAGTTGTGGTGGAGGCGTGTCGAGATGTTTTTCAGAACCTTGTTAATTTCAATTAAATTGTATAATGAGCCAGGAATTATAAACTGAGCCATGATAGCATGTCGGTTGGTCAAAACAAGCTTCAAAATCAAGGATTTGGGATTTCCTTAAAAGAGTATTCATTACATTCGACAAAATGAAATAAATTTGAATTTAATAATATATATATAGTTGAGTCGTAATGGCCTCCTGTCTTTCTTTCTTGAGAGTGATTTTACCGGTTGATGAAGGACTGCAAAAGTGACGCAGCAATTTAGATAGTTGTGGTAATTCTGTCGAATTATCTAAAATAAGCCCACATCTGAATATCATGCATGTTATTTTACCCAGGACTTTGTTCATGTGGGTTTTCTGGTTACAGTCCAGCTTTGTGAGCCCCATTAGTCAAGGTTCTATGAACACTGTCTTAAAATGTGCAAAAAAATCAAAACACATGCTGCAAAATTAGCGGTAAAGCTGTTATTTCAAGATTTTGGTATTAATTGCATTTAAATAACGGACTTTGGCCTGATTTTTTTAGACCAGAACCAGCCGGTTTAGGAACAGCTTCTTCCCACAGGCAACCAGACTAAGGAACGCCAATAGAACTGTGAACTGCTTATACTCGGACAATTTCCACCTACATACACACCACACCTTGCACTTTACTGCACAGCACCCACATACACTCCCACATACACCCCCTTCCATACCCTTCTCATATTTTATATTTAAAATTTTTATATTTTAAATTTATTTCATATTTATTGTATATTTTCTTTCTTATATTTGTAAATATCGCTTTTTTTTTGCACAGTTGTGGCCGCTTGCTCGCCACAGTTTTTCACTCACCAGTACCCCAGTAGTAGGTGATGTGACAATAAAAATCCTTGTATCCTTGAATTTTTCTTTAAATTAAGAAAGGCTTTGTGTATAGCTTGATTGTTACAAAGAACTTTTGGTTACCTGATGCTTACTTAGTATATACAGCCATATGGTTGGGTATTTAGATTATATAATACCCCCATTTGTCAGGATTTATTTGTTTGCTGTACATCAGTGTTGTGCTTCAAGGCAGGGCTCCATAGATGGCAGTGTTAATCAGCCTGACCAAAGGTGCATTTGCATACAACATGCTTAAAAACGGCAAAACCCAAAGCAAAGTGGGTTGAGGTACTTTACTCTGTGGACCGAATGGGTTTTAAATATAAGGGTTTAAAGTCAATAAATGTATATTGGAATAATATTCGATATTATATTTCAAGGGAGGAAAGAATTTGAAGCATGAAGGCTGCTATTTTGAAGCTGGAATGAGTATTGCTCTCCGTATTAAGAATGAGATTATTCAGCTGCAGTCGCATGCATGATGAGGGAAATGGAACCCGAAAATAGTAATGCCATTTGGGCTTGTGTGTGCATAAGTAGCCATGGGGATTAAGGCACAGCTGCCAGTTCTGACACACAGTAAACCGTGTTTGGACAGTTCATGCTATGAAGCAAGAAAAAGAAAACAATAAAAAGGTGAACTTTGCTGCCTTTTTAATCTTTGTTATGCTTCGGTTCCACCGCAGAGATTTCAGAGAGCAAGCGCTATATCTCATTGTGCCGGAACGCCCTCTCATGTTTCTGAAAGTCCCCCAAACAACTCTGTACATATATCTTCATGACTTTATTTGGCCACTTTTTCCAGACACTGGGTTTTTAGTGGCCTGAGTCATGTTGCTAATGGTAAACAATGAAAAAAACCAGTGCTTATACCCTGAAGTGAACCTTTTTGAGTTTTACAAGTTTATATACGCTGCAATTTTGGTTAAATTGTTGGCAAAATCCGTCAGCTGATCGAACATGACAAGAGACTTTGTGGGAATGTGAAATATTAAGTGTGTATTACTGGTGTTGCCTTGTCGGGACTGAATGGGGCGCTTGCGAACAAGCAGCAGAGCGGCTGTCGTCTTGATTTCGTCTGAGTCTTCGAGACGGAGTCTCTAGAGCAATGGGGAAAAAGATAAACTGGGAGAAATGGCTTTAATTGGAATAAGACGTAAGATTTATGAACCTACACATTCCAGATCTACGTATCTCTCACATTCCGGAGTTGAGAAATTAATTCCAGTGACTTCTTTAACTTCCCGGTGTCTTGCTGTGTCTGACAGGGATTCTAGTCTCTTTGGTTTCGCTCTCTCTCTCTCTCTCGTTCTCTCTCTCTCTCTCTCTCTCTCTCTCTCTCTCTCTCTCTCTCTCTCTCTCTCTCTCTCTCTCTCTGTGTGTGTGTGTGTAAAAGAGCCTAAGGGAGGAAGCTCTGCCAAGCCTGGCCCACCAGTCATTCTGATGTCTTGTCAAAGCTCTAAAGAAAGTTTTCAGTCAGTGCTCCATGATGTGTCTCGCTGAATCCCGACGCTTTCTCATTCCCTCCTTCTTTCTTTGTGTACTCAGGACCGCTTAGAAAACCTAAGTATGTGGAGAGTCCTCGCATTCCCGAAGATGCCTTTACATCAGTGCTTAGAAGAACGACTGATGACGGTGAGTGTCCGAATCTTCATCACTTTCCTGGAAGTTGCTTATATGAAGACCAGACTTTAGTTACTGATGGGTTGTGTGTGACTGCTTTGTTTAATAGCAGCTGATATATTTGTCATTTTATTGTCATTGAATACGCTGTGTGTACAGCGGGATGGTCAAGCATTAAATTGATTTATCATATTTTGGTTTTGTGCAAGAGCTCTTCTACCTTCATGACAGCATTTTCATATATAACTGCATGTGGATTTTTAGAGATATAGCCGATATTTGATGTAAAATTCTCCGTGTTTGGGTTCCATCACGCTTCGCGGGGAAGGGTGTTGCTCGCGGGGTTTAAATGGGAAGTTGTGTTCTGTGCAGCAAGGCCACTGTGTGTCTGTTATGTCTGGCTCGGTGTTTTTGTCTTTTGGCTCGCACTGGTACTTCAAAACAACAATAATAATGGATTAACCCAACAACCACCTTACAGTCACGGCAATGTTTTAGAGCCATATCACTTCAATGAGAAGACAAAATGCATTCTTTGAACATTTTTACTCCTTTTTATTATTTACGACTTTGTGTTTTTTAGTCTGGAAGTGCATTGAATCTGAATGCTCATATTTAATTGACAGGGATCACTGAATCAGCCAATCCAAACCATGCACAAGGAGGGCACAGTTGATGCCTAGATGCTTTGCCTCGAGTTGGGCTATGAGATGCGTTGGACAAATTGAATTAAGCTAAATATTATGGAATTACAGTGTGTTTGGTCAATCATGTAATCCATCTATCTATTGCAACATTCATTCATTATCACCCGCTTCATCCTCTATTAGGGTCGCGCCCATCCAGGGGAGAAAGTCTCGGGCGCTGGGCAGATACACCCAGGACAGGACGCCAATCCATCGCTGGGCACACACTCACTCACACAGACACACTCTATATGGGGCAATTTGGAGAATTCAATTGACTTGATCCATGTCTTTGGACTGTGGGAGGAAACCGGAGAACCCGGAGGAAACCCACGCAGACACGGGGAGAACATGGAAACTTCACCCAGATGGGGATTCGAACCGGGAATCCCTAGCGCTGAGAGGCGAACGTGCTGACCACTAAGCCACCGTGCCACCTCTATTGCAACATATAAAATCATTTTTCTGTCCGACACAAGAAGCCAAATGCGGCTTGTTGGACCTTTGATTTTAACAAATATTCTACTTTTGGCTTAAAGAATTCCATATACTATGCAACTGTAAAAATACCCATCTTTAACATCAACTCTAAAAGATGTTTTGTCGAAAAAATTATGCACAAATCCAATAACGATGGCTTGAGTGACTTCATTCACCACTCATTTTATCAGGTGCTTTTTAGCACTGTGTTGGAGACCGTTTGTCTTCAGAATGGCCTTTATCTTTCGTTGCAGAACTTTTAAGGTGCTGGAAACATTCCTCAGAGATTTTGGTCCTTAGATACATGATAGCATCATGCAGTCGCTGCAGATTAGTTGACTGTGATGCACATGTGCCGTTTCAGCACACGCCAAGCAGACTCTTTGTAATGGACATATGAGTTTGATAAATTTAAAACAACACGTTTAAAAAGGTCTTGGGAGCAAAATATTTTGCCGTCATGAGATGTGCACAGAATGGACATGGTCAGAATCAGTACTCAGATACTCCGTTGTTGTTGGAGGCCCAAAGACAGGTTCTCTCACATTGTTTCATCATCAGCTTGAACCATTGATACGAGGCAGGATGGATCCATGATGTTATTTAATGTATGACGAGCTCTGGCTCTGTTACCTGAATTCTGTTTTTAATTGTCCGAAGTGTATCTGCCCAGCTCCCGAAACGTTCTCCCCTGGATGGGCATGGGGAACCCCCCCACCACCACGACCCTAATAGAGGATAATGCAGAAAAAATATATTTAAAATGTTTGTTTTTTCATTATTTACTCTAAATATACTGCACTTTTTGGTTTTAAGAACAGACACAGGTTGCGTTAATAGTATTGATCTTGCATTACATGTGTGTGTAGCAGTGTGTGTGTGTGTACATGCAGGATGTGGTTATTGAATATTGGATTGCTGCACTATGAGGTTCTGCTTTGAGCAGCAAGGCGCCAGTGCAGGACTAACCCTTGCCAGCTTAGTTAATTTTTCGACTGTGTAATACCACTGACATGAGGTCAGCATCCCGGGCCAGCTGAGGTGGTTGATCTGTGCACCGCATGACATAGAAGATGATTACATTCTGTCGGTGCGTGAGTGATTGATTTAGTTGAAGCTGTACTGTATTAGCAGACTGAAATGCTTTTTAGGATGTGCAGTACCAATCAAAAGATTGGACACGCCTCCTTTTTGCTTCATTGTATATTTCCCTAATTTACCAAATAGATGGACTTTGTAGTTTTAAAATTACAGACTTTTCTACATCTGTGTTCTTTGTTGTTGTTCGTCCCCTGTTGGTTCTCTGTTGGTCAGGGCCATCACTGAACAGGTCTCATTTGGGTGGTGGATTGTTTATTGTCAGGGGGTTTTAGTGCAATAGTGCTGCCGTAGTTCATTTAATCACTTCAGTGACACTGCTGGGATAGGAATAATGCTCCCGCCAAACAATGCCCTCTCTGTGGTGGTACTATTGGGGTCCTGACCATTAGCAAGATTAACAAAAAGGAGGTGTGTCCAAACTTTTGACTGGTACTGTATGGTACTCTTATAGTAATCTTCTGTTCTTGATGGTTCATGTTCTCCTCTCAGAACTAGGGATTCCCAGTTCGATTTCCAATCTGGGTGGAGTTTCCATGTTCTCCCTGTCTCCGCGTGGGTTTCCTCCGGGTTCTCCAGTCAAAAAACATGGATCAAAGCCATTTGAATTCTCCAAATTGCCCCATATAGAGTGTGTCTGTGTGAGTGAGTGTGTGCTCAGCGATGGATTGGCGCCCTGTCCTGGGTGTATCTGTCCTGCGCCCAAGATGTTCTCCCTTCAATGGGCATGGGGAACCCTACCCCCTGCGACCCTACTAGAGGATAAAGCTGGAGATAATGGATGGATGGATGGATTATTTTCCTTAAAAATGAACAAGCTTTAGGTTTAATATTTTTATTCATTACTTTGATTGGTTTTACTTCCATTGAAAAAACAATAAATGAAAATAGAACGTTCTAAAGCGTTCTAAGCACCGCAGTAGTTGCTTGGAGGACTGGTCAGTGATTTTTACCCCCTGCTTAATTTAGAACACACTGCCATCTCATGCATTCTTTTCATATCTGCCACACCCTCGTCCTTTTCACTTGTACCTTCACTCTTACACCAAAATCTGAGGGGAAGGCACATCGGATCGCCCTTTTCCCTTCTTTCTCTTTCGTTCTCGCTCTCTCGTTCTCCCTCAGTCATACGTACACAGAGGAACCTGTAACATGTTTACATGCGGGAACGGGTATGCTGTCTTAACTCCGTGTGAGGTACAGAAAACATCTCCAATGGCCTCTGGCTACAGCTTTGGCTCTAACAACAGCAACGTCTCGCGTATCGTTATGGTGCGTATCACATACACTCGTGCATTAAAGAGGGATTGGGAGGAGAGTGAGTGTAGGACCGCTGTGGATCGTTGTGTTAGATCTAGAACTCGGTGAAGAGAACCAACTGTTATTGTCCCACCGTGACAGTTGCACAGAAGCAGGGAAATCTACTACTTCACAAAGACTTTGCTCCGTCCCTGGGACTCATCACCAGTCGAGACTGTGGTTCACTCGGCGTCTCGGCTTCATCTCCAGCACCTGCTACTCCTGACAGTGTTTTTGCAGCCGGAATGAGTGATGGGGACTAAGTTTATGTAGTTCTGTAATAACATGTAAGTGCACATTCAGGCGCTTAGAGCAAATACTTTGTAATGGAGACCAATTACACTAAACTGTTTTGGGTGAGGGCTGTCCGGGTGTTTAACTCGCTGGAAACTTAAACACTAGAAATGCTGTCAAAGGTTATTTTGTGTGTCAAAAATGAGAGTAGATTTGTTCAAATGAAGAAATCAAAAATATTTTCGCGTTTATATTTTCAAGATTTATTTTATGCTGTGAGCCCCATTACTAATTTGGCAAGATTAGTTTTTTTTAGCTAGTGTGAAACAATTTTCTGTTTCATGTGATTAAAACTCAGCAGTAGGCAAACTGGAGATAATAATTTGCCTGAGGGGAGATGTGTCTGTGTCCAAAGTGTAATGTATTTTGGGGGAGTGGAGGGGGGGGACAAATCCGTCCATCCATTATCTTCCGCTTTATCCTCTATTAGGGTCGCGGTGGGGTTCCCCATGCCCATCCAGGGGAGAACGTTTCGGGCGCTGGGCAGATAGACCCAGGACAGGGCGCCAATCTATCGCTGGACACACTTACTCACACAGACAAACGCACTCTATGGGGCAATGTGGAGAATTGACCTTGATCCATGTTTTTGGACTGTGGGAGGAAACCGGACAACCTGGAGGAAACCCAGGCGGACACGGAGAGAACATGGAAACTCCACCTAGATTGGGATTCGAACCGGGAATCCCTAGTGCTGAAAGGAGAACATGCTAACCACTAAGCCACCATGCTGCCCCTGGAGGGAACAAATATTCTGTTTAAATTATTTACGTAAATCATATTAATATTTCGGGCGGCACGGTGGCTTAGTGGTCGGCACGTTCGCCTCTCAGCACTAGGGATTCGGTTCGAATCCCCATCTGGGTGGAGTTTCCATGTTCTCCCCGTGTCCGCGTGGGTTTCCTCCGGGTTCTCCGGTTTCCTCCCACAGTCCAAAAACATGGATCAAGTCAATTGAATTCTCAAAATTGCCCCATATAGAGTGTGTCTGTGTGAGTGAGTGTGTGCCCAGCGATGGATTGGCGCCCTGTCCTTGGTCTATCTGCCCAGCGCCCGAGACGTTCTCCCCTGGATGGGCATGGGGAACCCCACCGCGACCCTAATAGAGGATAAAGCGGGAGATAATGAATGAACGAATGAATGAATATTAATATTTCAACCCCATGCCTATCCAGGGGAGAACGTTTTGGGCGCTGGGCAGATACACCCAGGACAGGGCGCCAATCCATCGCTGGGCACACACTCACTCACACAGACACACTCTATATGGGGCAATTTGGAGAACTCACTTGACTTGATCCATGTTTTTGGACTGTGGGAGGAAACCGGAGAACCCGGAGGAAACCCACGCAGACACGGGGAGAACATGGAAACTCCACCCAGATGGGGATTCGAACCGGGAATCCCTAGCACTGAGAGGCGGACGTGCTGACCACTAAGCCACCGTGATGCCTCTTTTTAAATATGCAGACTTTCATTCATTTTTATCTTGAAGAGTCTGGGGATGCTGCTCTTCTGTTTAGTGTTGGGAACAGAATTTATGAAGCAGAAGAGGTCACCGCCGACTGGAATGCCAGAAATCAACTAGGAGTTTATTCCCTTTAGAGACACCTGATATGGTGTGCATGCCTGTCTGTCTGTCTGTCTGTCTGTTTGAATGCTGTCTGTCTGTCTGTCTGTCTGCTGTCTGTCTGCTACATGCTCATAGAACATAGTCTAGTGTAAATGGTCTTATTTACTAAAACCAGACCCTACGCAGTAGAAATGAAAGAATTACTCATCAGACAGAAAAGGTATCCAGACATGTGTTTCAGATGATCAGACTGGAGAACATGTGTTTAGAGTTTGATGTCTTTTAAAAAGCTGAAGAATGGATTGTGTAAATCCTACAACGTTCTGTATAAAAGTGTATAATGGCTCCTTTAACAATGACTATATTGTTTTACAACAAAGAGCATTATTGTAGTATGTTACAAATAAGAGGACAACACTTTAAAGTTTAGCAACTACAGCAGCACTGGGGATTCCCGGTTTAAATCCCAATCTGGGTGGAGTGTCCATGTTCTCCCCGTGTCCGCGTGGGTTTCCTCCGGGTTCTCCGGTTTCCTCCCACAGTCCAAAAACATGGATCAAGTCAATTGAGTTCTCCAAATTGCCCCATGTAGAGTGTGTCTGTGTGAGTGTGTGTGCCCAGCGATGGATTGGCGCCCTGTCCTGGGTGTATCTGCCCAGCGCCTGAGACATTCTCCCCTGGATGGGCATGGGGAACCCCACCGCGGCCCTAATAGAGGATAAAGCGGGAGATAATGGATGGTTGGACGGAAACCAATTAGCAGTAATTCAAGGCAAAATACTAAAAGCTTGTGCTACTAATTACCTAAAAAAAAGTATTTGTTTCCTAGACGACTAATGCGCTCATTCAAAAATTCTCCAAAAACTCCAAACCATCACACGTTAAAAATATCTGGTATGTTTTAGTCTCAAAACTTAATGGTTAACGAATTTATTACCAGCAGGACAGAAGTTCCTTCTTGTTTTTTTTAGCGATCACGTTTGAAACAACACAACTTCCCCAAACAAATGTAAAGCATTTCTACTCGAATGCTACAGCCTTTAAAATGTCATGAACTGAAGTTCTAATCTTCATGTAGCATCCAGGTTCTCCGGTTTCCTCCCACAGTGCAAAAACATGGATCAAGTCAATTGAGTTCTCCAAATTGCCCCATATAGAGTGTGTTTGAGTGTGTGAGTGTGTGCCCAGCAATAGATTGGCACCCTTTCCTGGGTCTATCTGCCCAGCGCCTGAGACGTTCTCCTCCCCCCCCCCCCTAATAGAGGATAAAAGCAGAGGATAATGGATGGATGGATGGAAGGAACGTTGTCGTCACCGCCTGTCCTCTCCCGTTGCCAGTGCTCTGCCAGCACAAGGATATAAAGATCTACTCAGAATATCTAAGTGAACACTGTGCAAAGACAAAAAAAGTACAGTGATACCTCGGTTCTCGAACATAATTCGTTCCGGGAGGACGGTCGAGAACCAAATTGTTCGAGAACCGAAGCAATGAAACCCATAGGAAATAATGGAAACTGGATTAATTCGTTCCAAGCCCCAGAAAATGCCTATTTACTGGCCTAATTTGTATATAATATGTAGAAAAACATGAGTCTCAACAAGAAATAAGAAATAAAAGTGTATTTATTAAAAAAAAAAATAATAAAATGTACTGTACAGTAAATTGTGTTTCATTTACTGTACCTGTACCAACCTTTATGGCAGGAGGGAATGAATGTGGAGGGAGGAGGGAAGGGGGATGCTTATTGTTTTGAAGGGGAGTCCTCTTCAATAAAAGCAGAGGGTAACTGCTCTTGGGGTGTTTCTCTCTCCACAAAGCGTGACTCTCTCCAAAAAAACGTGACTCTCTCTCTGCACTCACACTGATGACGCAAGCAAGGCGCGCCGGGCCGAACGAACGCCATTCGGCTCGACTCGGCTCATCTCGGACGTTCGGATGTTCGAGTTCCAAATATTTGTTCGGATTCCAAGTCAAAATGTTCTCGAATTTCCTGCTCGAATACCGATTTGGTCGAAAGGCAAGGCGTTCGAGAACCGAGGTATCACTGTATTTATTTGAGTGGGTGTGTGATGGGACCAACAGTGCATCACTGATTTGTGTGTGTGTTAGACTGCACACATGCATATCTGCCAGAGTCACCCAGCTCATCTTATTATCTTCTGTTTAATCCTATATTAGGAATTAGGGTCGTGGGGGAGTTCTTCATACCCATCCAGGGGCGAACATTGTGGATACACTCAGGACCGGCCACAGATCGGTCACTGGGCACACAGTCACTTACACACTGTATATAGGGACAATCAAAATAGGGCAATTTAGTGCAGCCATTCCACAGTGTATCCATGTTTTCGTATTGTGGGAGAATACCGGAGAACCCGAACTTGAACCTGGATCCCCGGCACGAAGAGGCGAACATGCTAAACACTGTGCCATACACGTTCGGATCAATTTTACGAAACTTGATGCTAAATGATACTTCAAACTAGATGAGAGTACGTCTTTGGAAGGATGGATGAGTCAGCTGAGCAAAACAATGAGAAGGTACTAATTAAAACTGTAATCAGAAGCTTTTAAACTAAATAAACCTTGACGTTTTTTTCTGCAACATTAACAATCTCATTAAATGCTACATGATTATGCGAGCGTCCCATAAAAATGATCATGTAATGATGGGATTGATGACGAGTGGCTCGTAAATACCCGGGAACGCTCTCGTTTACAGTTCATACAGCTCTGTCCTGATCGGTCGTAGAATCGAAATGTTTTCAGTGAATATGAAATTAAAAGAAAAGCTCAACCCTTTAATAAAACCGAGCTTTTATTTGCTGCGCAGTTTGAAAAATGAATTGTCACACACGAGAGTCATGATGATGAATTGCTCTGTGTGTATAAAGAGCATGGGGATTGTGTAAAGCTGCTTTGGGACGGTGTGCCATTGTAAAATCACAGTGTGATGAAGTTAATAGTTTAAGGTTTTTGCAACGTAATATAATAAACTGATCCGTGCAATCCAGCTGCATTACACACGTCAACTGCTTTGCTTGATTATTTCAATGTAACAGTATTTGTACAGATATAATATTCATTCATTCATTCATTATCTCCCGCTTTATCCTCTATTAGGGTCGCGGTGGGGTTCCCCATGCCCATCCAGGGGAGAACGTCTCGGGCGCTGGGCAGATACACCCAGGACGGGGCGCCAATCCATCGCTGGGCACACACTCACTCACACAGACACACTCTATATGGGGCAATTTTGAGAATTCAATTGACTTGATGCATGTTTTTGGACTGTGGGAGGAAACCGGAGAACCTGGAGGAAACCCACGCAGACACTGGGAGAACATGGAAACTCCACCCAGATGGGGATTCGAACCAGGAATCCCTAGTGCTGAGAGGAGAACATGCTAAACTACTAAGCCACTGTGCCGCCCAGATATAATATACTGATAAATAATATACTGAAAATGAAATGTGTTCGGGCGGCACGGTGGCTTAGTGGTTAGCAGGTTCTCCTCTCAGCACTACCGATTCCGAATTCGAATTCCAATCTAAATGGAGTTTCCATGTTCTCCCCGTGTCCGCGTGGGTTTCCTCCGGGTTCTCCGGTTTCCTCCCACAGTCCAAAAACATGGATCAAGTCAACTGAATTCTCCAAATTGCCCCATATAGAGGGTGTCTGTGTGAGTGAGTGTGTGCCCAGCGATGGATTGGCGCCCTGTCCTGGGTCTATCTGCCCAGCGCCCGAGACGTTCTCCCCTGGATGGGCATGGGGAACCCCACCGCGGCCCTAATAGAGGATAAAGCGGGAGATAATGAATAGATGAATTACAGTTTTTAATATACAGTGTATTCAAAGCAGCTAAAATCTGAGAGCATTAACTACAAACACTGCACGCTTTCATTTGAGGTCTGTGTTGAAGCATAAAGCAGTTTGCCATGAGTCACTTTATACAAGGAATCAAAAGCAGATTTGAAGCGTTTTTCTTCTATATTCAAGAGATGCAATTCTAAACTGCAGTGTGTGTGTGTGTAAGTGTGTGAGCATGTTTGAAAGAAGAAGAGTACATGAGCTACAGGCAACAGCTGAGCGATATGGATCTACTGCCGTTTGTTTTCTCTCGTCGCGCAGTTTGTAATTCTTCTCTGGTAAATTAATTGTAATTTTAAACAGCCTTTGTGTTTCCAACCAAATCCTCTTCACTGTTGTTTTTTTTTTTTTTTACTTATTGACTGTAATTCATCATCCATCTTCAGCCGGTCGTCGGCCACCCCATCCGAAAAGCTTCCAGTACGTTTTTTTGCACACTAGTCTGAGGCTCTGTTCCAGATGCAACCTCATCTCCAGTTCCCCGTGGATTCGAGCATCTGCTCATCACTCCTGCCTCACACCCACACGCAGACACTAGTGTGTGACTTACTGACATATTCCAAATTGCAGTATGTCATAGTCTATTCAGAACAGATTGTATGTGTATTCCCGGGACATGTCTGGATTACATATTACTGTATTTTCTGTATTCGGCTTTGAAAGGGGTAGCGGGTGACTGAAGGATGAGCGTTAGACGTAGACGAGAGGAAAGGAATATGTGTACCATGCTGAAGTAATTTGCCTCTGCCCTTCAACAAGTACTCATTTTCAAGTCCAATCTTCTCATCAGCACTGAGGAGCTGAATGGAATCAGGATTACATACCTGCACAGCTGTGGCCTCAGAGAAAGAGGTAGCGGGAAGGGGAGAGAAGAAAGGGACTGAGTCAGAACCATACATAGGGAAGCAACGTTAGAGAAACTAATTCAGAGATACCAGTGATGAGTTTTAAATGCATATTAAGTTAAAGAGAAAGAATGGATTATGATTTATAATTATTTGTAGTTCTGCCAGCGGGAGAACGTTGTTGGCAGTCACTGCCAGTGCATGGATTAATTAAAGTCAGTCCTCGGGATTAAAATAGATTCTGATCTATAAGCCGCCTCATGTACGCTCATACCACGTTTTATTGTACAAACACTTGGCCACTGTATCTTTCTTGTAGTCAATATCTAAACACTTATCCGACACAGTCTGTCGCTGTAGTTGAGGAGAGCTGATTAAAGAAAATTGTGATTTAAAACCTTTAACAGTATGGTACAGAGAATGGGTACAATAAACTATAATAATTGTACATCTACTGCTTTTTCAGTGAATGACACGGAACCGCCTGAATTTTATGTTCCAGTCAATAGAAGGTACCCCGTGGTTCCATTGCTGCAGTTACATTAATCCATTTTTAGTACCTTTAAGACAAATTGGATAATTAGAGTGAGGATGGTTCTGCTCCTCCTATGCATCTCGGTCTCAGGTGTGCTTTCTCTTACCAGCAGTAAAGACTAAAGTGTATATCATTGCAAGTAATGAGTTAGCAGTTCTCTTTTTAAATGTCATAACCATATTCCTTAACCATGTATTGCATGTTGGTTAATGAAGTGTTTTTGCTAAGCTGTTACCTAAAACAAATCATATAATGAACGTAGTTCTTCACTATGAGCAAGGCTTTTTAAAGTGGACCTTTTGTACACATTACAAGGAATTTCATCTCTTATTAAAAAAAAGAACAATTAAATTGTTGGACAATAAGGTCCTTCGTTTGAATAATGCGTCTAAAAATATATGTGCCGTGTTTTAAGTACCTTTGGAAATTCTTAGAACCACAAATTGCAGCATGTTCATGACCTTTTCATCTGATTAGAGTTTCTGGGAACATTTTTTGAGGCACCAGGCCACAACCTCCTGATTTCACTGGTATCTGTATGAGGGGACATGGGTCAAATCGCCATGGTCTGAATATTCATTCATTCATTATCTCCCGCTTTATCCTCTATTAGGGTCGCGGTGGGGTTCCCCATGCCCATCCAGGGGAGAACGTTTCGGGTGCTGGGCAGATAGACCCAGCACAGGGCGCCAATCTATCACTGGGCACACACTCACTCACGCAGACACACTTTATATGGGGCAATTTGGAGAACTCAATTGACTTGTTCCATGTTTTTGGACTGTGGGAGGAAACCGGAGAACCCGGAGGAAACCCACGCAGACACGGGGAGAACATGGAAACTCCACCCAGATGGGGATTCGAACATGGTCTGAATATCATTTAATAAAAAGTTTAATATCCTTATCAAAAGAATAGCCGTTTTAGGATTTCTTAGTGTTCTAAGACGTAAGAGCATTAGACAGAAAGTCCTTAAATCCACTCTTGTTTCATTTTGTTACCAAGACGATGATTCGGTGGAACACACCTATTCAAAATAAGTGCCGTCTCCAAAACAGACATCCTTTGTGGAAGCTGAGGCTGTATGGGCTTTTAGGCGTCAGACGGCTTTGATTAACGTGGGTGTTTTCACTTAAGTAGCCTGTCTTTGTGATGGAAAAGTCAGATGAGCAGCAAATTAGAGCGACTCCAGCACTGATTTCTCTGTACGATCTCTTTCACACTGTCCTCTAATTACAGCTGCTTCCAGCCTTTTCTGGGGCTTTGTCTCTGTGCTTTTCTCCAGAGTGCCAGAATGACACCTGATCATCAATCACCGAGCATGCGCTGTGATATAGAATATTTTACATGAAGTGTTTTTTTTTTTTTTAAAGAAGATATTTAGCCATTAGACTCCAGACCATCCTGTCATCGTCTCTCTGCGCTATACAGTGTATGTCATGTTCTCTGTATGTTTACTGTGGGGTGTGTAAATAATGCGTTCTCTTTGCTGCATGGATGGAATACTGCATTATCCAAAATAGCCTGTTCTGTTACTTTACTTCTGGAATATGTGACCGGCTCTGTTCCAGCCAACTTATTCTCCAATTCATGCCAGTGGGCACTAGCAGGCTATAAACACTGTTTTTTTTTTATCTATATAGGGATCAAACTTAACTTTCTTTAATTAAGCCCCAAGATTGTAACCGTAATTAATATACTTACATTATTATTCCTATCCCATCAGTGCGACTGTGGTGTTTCAATGAAACTACAGCTGCACTGCTGCACTAAAACCCCCTCACTGCATCAGTGTCACTGCAGAACTGACAAACAATCCACCACCCAAATGGTACCTGTTCTGTGATGCTCCTGACCAATAGAGAACAGAGAACCAACAGGGGACTAACAACAACAAAGAACACAGATGGACTACAGTCTGTAGTTGTGAAACTACAAAGTCCATCTATATGGTAAGTGGAGGACAGTAGACAATGGAGCGGGGGGGGGGGGGGGGTCCCAAACTGTATAACAAATTTTTACAACACATTTCTGTGATATTTATTATTATTATTATTATTATTATTATTATTATTATTATTTAAATTTCTTTTACATTCAATAGACAAAACCACAAGTAGGCGGCACGGTGGCTTAGTGGTTAGCATGTTCTCCTCTCAGCACTAGGGATTCCCGGTTCGAATCCCCATCTGGGTGGAGTTTCCATGTTCTCCCCGTGTCTGCGTGGGTTTCCTCCGGGTTCTCCGGTTTCCTCCCACAGTCCAAAAACATGGATTAAGTCAATTGAATTCTCCAAATTGCCCCACATATAGAGTGTGTCTGTGTGAGTGAGTGTGTGTCCAGCGATGGATTGGCGCCCTGCCCTGGGTGTGTCTGCCCAGCGCCCGAGACGTTCTCCCCTGGATGGGCATGGGGAACCCCACTGTGACCCTAATAGAGGATAAAGCGGGAGATAATGAATGAAAACCACAAGTAAACACAATGATACACAGTTAGTGAAGTATTAGAACGCTATAAGTGAGCCATCTTTATAACACCTGTGGTTCCGTGTACTAAGCACATCAGAGGATATTCGTGGTAACGCTCATGAGGTTTTTTTTGAGAACTGATTTGTTGAGCAAAATACGTTTAAATTTGGCAAAATGAGACCCAAACAGCTTTCCGCATGCACCCGTTCTCAGTGTGTGACGCTTAAAGAAAGGCTTTTTGGTAAAGCAGAGAACATGTCAGCTTTTAGAGGTCAGTTACAGACTGTAGTTTAGGGGAAATAAAAAATCTTGTACATTATTTATAGTGTAGTATTTTTATTTTATATATATTTTGAAAAGGGCGGCACGGTGGCTTAGTGGTTAGCACGTTCGCCTCTCAGCGCTAGGGATTCCCGGTTCGAATCCCCATCTGGGTGGAGTTTCCATGTTCTCCCCGTGTCTGCGTGGGTTTCCTCCGGGTTCTCCAGTTTCCTCCCACAGTCCAAAAACATGGATCAAGTCAATTGAATTCTCCAAATTGCCCCATATAGAGAGTGTCTGTGTGAGTGAGTGTGTGCCCAGCGATGGATTGGCGCCCTGTCCTGGGTGTATCTGCCCAGCGCCCGAGATGTTCTCCCCTGGATGGGCATGGGGAACCCCACCGCGACCCTAATAGAGGATAAAGCGGGAGATAATGAATGAATGAATATATTTTGAAAAACAAAAACATATTTATTCTATTTAATTTATACCATGTTGATTAACGTGGCAAAGTTAATAAAGCACACTAATAATCCCTTCAATATTCAACCTTCAGCAGAATAGTTTTCTGTATGGTCTTGGCTTCGTTCCGAAATGTTCATCTTGATGCACAAATAGTGATTATCAGTGTTTACCTCTCTAACTTTTTTAATATTAGTTTATTAGTGCTGTGGCTACATGACACCAGTTAAAGAATTGGTAAACAAATGTCAGATTAAATGAGTCTAAAATCAGAATATCGATAACATCCCCAGTGAGCATTTAGCGTTATTATGAAATTGAAAGGCTTTTATTTAAAATCTCGACATACTTAGGATCGAATGATTTTCTGTCATTCCAAGGCGAGCACGTCTGTGGGGAATTGAAACGATTTGATTATCTTCAGTAACAACTCATTCCTCAAACAGATAGTTTGCCTAAAGTGTTTTTCTTTTGGCTGCTGTTTGGGATTTGACGACCGGCCATTTCACACAGAACATCCATCTTGTGTTTGGCTTTTTTAAAAAAAAACATGCCATCGTCTGTATCGGTTAACAATTAGTGATGTTACTAAGGCGCAATGGTGCTGGACTTTTTAATTACATTAGTGTTCTAGGACTTAAAGTGGTTCTGTGTTAATTGAGGTTAATTGGTTTTAAGTTAATGAACGTGGATTAGACACTTAGATGCTTATTACAGAATCAGTGGGAATCCAGGATATTGTTACTTTTAAATAATTGGGCCTGATTGGGTTGTGTTTTGCTAATCTTGTCTTCTGTCTTTGATTGGATGCTACATGAAGATTAGAACTTCAGTTCATGACATTTTAAAGGCTGTAGCATTCGAGTTGAAATGCTTTACATTTGTTTGGGGAAGTTGTGTGGTTTTAAACGTGAGCGCTAAAAAAAACTAGAAGGAACTTCTGTCCTGCTGGTAATAAAATCGTTAACCATTAAGTTTTGAGACTAAATCATACCAGATATTTTTTACATGTGATGGTTTGGAGTTTTTGGAGAATTTTTGAATGAGAGCATTAGTCGTCTTGGGAAACAAATACGTTTTTTAGGTAATTAGTAGCACAAGCTTTTAGTCTTTTGCCTTGAATTACTGCTAATTGGTTTCCATCCATTCATCCATTATCTTCCGCTTTATCCTCTATTAGGGTGGCGGTGGGGTTCCCCATGCCCATCCAAAGGAGAAAGTTTCGGGCGTTGGGCAGATACACCCAGGACAGGACGCCAATCTATCGCAGTGAACACACTCACTCACACAGACGCACTCTATATGGGGCAATTTGGAGAACTCAATTGACCTTGATCCATGTTTTTGGACTGTGGGAGGAAACTGGAGAACCCAGAGGAAACCCACGAGGACAGGGGGAGAACATGGAAACTCCACCCAGATTGGGATTCGAACCGCTAACCACTAAGCCACTGTGCCTGTTAATAAAATCGTTAACCATAAATTTTTTTTAGACTAAAACATACCAGATATATTTACGTGTGATAGTTTGGAGTTGAATATTGAATGATTAGTTAGTTAGTTATGATGCATTAGTTGTTGGGTAATTAGTAGCACAACCTATTACTAAGTCTTGAATTACTGCTAATTGGTTTCATGCATACATTATCCCTCTGTTACGTTTGACGTTAAAGTTTTAAAAACATTAATCAATTTCATCTTTTTGATGTTTAATTGCAATGTTTAAGATAAGTTTTTATCTTAACTTTCCTAATATACAGATGATTATAAATAAATGAAATAAATAAATGAATACTTGATTTTGTCAATGAATATTTTCACCTGTTTTAGAACATTGTTGACCAAGTGCCATTAGTGGAGTTTGCGTGTCCTCCCCGTGTCCACGTGGGTTTCCTCCAGGTTCTCCGGCTTCCTCTCACAGTCCAAAAACATGGATCAAGGTCAATTGAATTCTCCAAATTGCCCCATATAGAGTGTGTCTGAGTGAGTGAGTGTGCCCAGTGATAGATTGGCGTCCTGTCCTGGGTGTATCTGCCCAGCACCTGAAACCTTCTCCCCTGGACGGGCATGGGGAACCCCCCCCCCCCCCCCCCGCGACCCTTATAGAGGATAAAATGGAAGATAATGGATGGATGGATGGAAGTGCCAATTGTAACGTTTTTTTTTTTCATTAGTGATTCTCACGTAATTCTAGATCCAGCAATGTTATCAGAGATGTACACTATTTAAAAAAAATCTATATGAATGCTTGTTGTGGTCGCTCTTATCTCTGTAATGACGCTGCACGTTGAGAGCGAGTGTCTGTCTGCGATGCATCTTATTCTGGTGAGGACTCATATCCTCTTTGCTCATGTTTTAATGAGCTCACTGTGATGGAAAAACTCTTAAGAAGACGTAATGTGTTGTTGCATGCAACCCCTACTGACAGCTTACGAAGGCTTGAACTTTATTAGCCATCGCACTGCTTATATTAATTCTGTCAAAATGCAAAATCAGTCAGTTCTGGGACACGATCTGTCTGCTCTCTGTGTCCCACTGATGGGGGGGGGGGGGGGGGTACAAGCTGCTTTTTAAAACTAATCAAAATGTTGTGCTGTTATTGCAAATAACACTGGTTTAGTGGAGGAGTGACAACAACAAAGACTTCAATTTTTTTCCCCTTTTATCGGAATTTCTCTGCTTGAATTATAAAACTAATAATTCATAATTTAACACGTGTGTCAAAATTGCTCTCCTTTTAATTAATAATTATTTTGTCGAACAACTATGGTATTAAATCTGTGTTCTAAAAGAATTTGGCTTACTTGTCAGATGTTACCAGATGAATTATTAAGCGGGTTTAAAATAAAATTCCCCACATTTATTTACATTATTTATTTTAGTTACAACATAAATGAGAGATTAATGTTTCTATTACACACACACACACACACACACACACACACACACACACACTCATGTTCTACAATGTCTCCATCAACGTATATATGTTCTTACACCAGCAGAAAACAGGTGCCTGTATTCCCTGCCCTGCTCCCCTCCCTATTGGCCATTTCTTCAGTTCACTACCAGCTCTGCCATCTATTGGAATGATTTAAAACTTCATACACACAGGGGAGAAACATGACATTTAAAGCATTCAAAAGTTCACTTTGTTATCCATGTTAATAGCTAAGATAAAAAAAAAAAATAAAAAAAAGAAGTGGTGCATTTGACGTTTTAACAATTCTCATGTTTCTAGCACAGGCTATGATTCTAATACAGGATGTGGTTTGAAACACAAAGGCATCTGTACAGAGACAACTCATGATGTTGGTCATAATTTCTCAATGTAGCTGATTGTGTATTATATTTTAGATTTGCTAAGATCACAATTACAGGCATTTTATAATACTTTACTTAATGTTTACATGCACCGTCACCAAGATGGCCAGTCTCTCATGAAACATACACAAATATACTCAGATTCATGCGTTTATAAGAATCTCCATTAGTTTGAAATGACATTTTATTCATTTCGTTGAAGGAAAAACATGAAATTCACAGGAACTGCACATTCTGCCTAACAGGTTGCCAGCAGAAGGTGGAAAGCTGAGAGGTGCTGCACCCCGATCGAGCATGAAGCTGTTCATTTAATGTGAATGATCAGAAATGCATTTTATTATCTGTGGATTGAACAAGTGCCATAGGTTGTTGTGACTGTTTTGGAAGTATGAGAACTTCCCGTCACGTCTGTCTTTTGTTGTTCGAATCCTAAAAAATAGTTGAACCGAAGCCTAGAATGAAAACTAATTAAATATCTGATATTGTCTTCTTTTACATTGTCTTTTATTTATTTAATGTGCTATAATTATTAGAGCAGTATAGAGTTGCTATTCTTAATTTCAGCTGATTGCAGTGACTTCCTGTTGTAGCCAGTTTTTGTGTCTGCATTAATAAAGGAGGAACAAGTCAGGTGAAGTAAAAAAAAAAAAGGGATGTTTAGATTAGAAAAATAAATAAATCTATCAAACTGACTTTAAAATCCAAGTCAGATTCATGAGGATACATCATGTCACCTTTAATGAGCCTCCCGTGCTGGTGGTATAGTATCCTGAGGTATGTAGTTTTATAAATCAAGAGCTGATCAGTTAGATATGTTGTTAAAATTACATAGATTTAAGAGCGTAGAAACTATTTATGTTTATGAAATGTTAATAAGGGCCTTATAAAGCCTTTTTATATATATATATATATATATATATATATATATATATATATATATATATATATATATATATATAAATTAAATTACCTAACTAAAAATCTTTATAGGTGAGGAACTACTGTACATAGTGTTTTTATAAAAAGCTGTTGTGTAATAGTTCAGTTGAATATTTGAATATTCAGGCTTTCCCTGAAAAGATTTCCATTAGGATGTAAGATAAATACTCCTGTGAGATAAATTGGTCCCCGAGGTTTATGTTCCAATCAGTATTTTAAACACCGGTGACCGTGTCGTTGTAAAACCTCTTTCAATATAAAAAGTGTCAAGTGATTTAGGAACTAAATAAAGACGACAAAAGTGCCACAAGAGTATCGTCACTCTCTTAGGAATCCAACACACCTGCCTGCAATTTTACGTCTGGACTACTTTTTGGCTGAAACGTCTGGATTGTCAGACTTGGAAATGTTGTTGGGAATTTTCTAGTCAAGGTTGGGAAGTGTGCTGAGTATTGTTCAGTCCTTCTATATGAACACATTCACTCTCGAAGGGAAAAGAAGTGCTCGTTACCTTGAGGTGCCTTGTGATGAGGCACTTTATCCACAAAAAGTTGAGTTGCAGTTGATGTATGTAAATGGTTTGCCAGTTGTGGCCTTGAATCACACATTTCAGTGCTTTTTCCATTCCGTCCACACCTGATCCCACTAATCAGCTGATTAACCATTCCATGCGGAGTTGATGTGGGTGGAAATAAAGGGGTCACTCCAGGACCCAGTTAATAAACCTTTCTATAGACCAGTAGAGTTACTGACCATGACACTGTTGGCCACTAGGGTGGGTCAACACTGCAAATAGTTGCATTTGGTATTTTAGGAAGACGTGCTGATGTAGTGTTCTGCAAATTGGAACATGTTGTAAACAAGAATATGATGTTTTGTTATTTTACAAATAATAGTCACATGGTTTTAACAATAGAAATATTTGTATGTGCAAGTTTATCAACTGAATTAATTGTCCAAAATGGCTTGATATTAAATTTAGAGGATTACTTAGAGGATTGTGATTTTGTTCCATTTCATTCTGTCTTTTTGGTTTTGGTAAAAGTTGTAATTAAAGCTGTGAGGTCCTGAGGAGTCTCAATTTTTCACTCTTTCAGGAAAGTGGCCGCTCGTATGTGGCAGTCTGAACCTGACGGTAGCTCTTCTGTTGGTTCCATCCTCTTCTCACTTACAGCTCTTTGGTTTTCTCAATGTGTATTTCACATTTCATGGACTTATCTGACTATGGTGTCAGTGAGCTGTGTTTAAACATGGAGTTTCACTTTGCTTGATATAAAATCAGGTTGCATTTCATGATGCTGCAGTAAAATTTGAGATTAAATTGGTTTTCCAAAGTACTCTTAACCCATAAAGCTAATATGACAATAGCAGGGTGGTTACTCAATGCCCGCCAGCCCACGGTTTAAAGAGCGCACAAGAGTGGCAAGGGGCAGATTGATCTTAAAATGGCATAATTTGCCCCATTAAATTGCAAACACAGGCTCCATCACACACATCCAGACACCGGACATCAGTCTGTCTGTCTTCCCCATTCAGCATTCCTTTATCTGCACTCCTCACTGCAACTCAAATCAGTCAAACATCCTGCCGGTCATCCGAGTTCTTCTGGTTTCTTGTTTTAACCGTCCCGGTATTTTTATACGTGGATTTGTAGCTTGTAACATTTAATTTACTTTTATATCAACTAAAAGAAATCCTAAGTTTCAGTTGTGACTGTATGATGTGAAAGGCATAAAGCATAATCAGTCGCGCTCAGGCGTCACCAGATGAACCAAGGCCTGATTTGTTTTTTTAACAGCACTCGGTCAGCTAAGATGACTATTGTTTGTTCCGGAGAAATTCCCAGCAGAATAGATGTCACCTTAATACTCTGAAAGCCTGCAGAAATAGGTCCTAGCAGCTTCTCAGATATGCTTAACAAGCTTGGCTACAATACTACATAATGCTTTGGCTTAAAGTCTTTGGTGGCAACTGCGCCTGAACCGAGACTCTTCTTTTCCACTCATTAATATTCTTCTTAGAGCGCTTAAGCTGCGATCTGTGGCCTCACATCAGAGACCGCTATACTATCTGTGGATCCTCAGCAACATTTCTGTTTGTTTCGCATTATAATGATGCGCTCTGTCACAGTTAACTAGCTTTTTGTGTATATACGCAAGCATGTATGGGCTTTGCTGGTCGGAGTGTTTGCTACACTGGCTGTTTCAGCTTAATGCATAATAAGGGTATGATGTGACACTATGGTGAATAACATATTCACTCCATGCCCTCATTATGCAGAAGACTGAAACAGCCAGTGTAGCAAATACTCCTACCTTATTTTTCATTAAGTCATCGAGTTACAAAAAAGACCTGTTAATATTGTTTTACTCTGTAAATGAAAAGAAATGTTTACAATGTATACTATTAATAATTATAATATATTAACCAGCCGTGCGGTGACATGGTTTAAATACCACAAAAATACATGATGCATCGAATAAATGTAGTAAAAATGTAGTCTTTTATGTGAATGTACATATTTTTCTTTTTTAGTATTATTTAATATTTATTCAGTATTGCATGCACAGGTGTTATTTTGCCTATTAAAATATTTTTGCAGTATTTACAAATGTAACATTTCGTTAGATAACAAGAACAAACATTCTACATATTGTAAAAAAAAAGAAAAAAAAGTGCTTTTTCTAATGAAAAAATTTATTCTATACGTAATCTCTACACATTCAGCTGGAATATTTTTTGCACTCTTATGGAAAGGTTTTCTACAGGAATTGTCACTGCTGCAAACTCCTGCATCCCCACTCATTAGCTGAACCTCTGAGGGGTGGGTTAATTAGCTCTAATACCCCTCTGCCGCTCTGACTAATAATTTCTCTTGTAGTTTCATTCCAAAAGTGCTTGATGTCAGGGCTCTGTGTGGACCAGTCGAGTATGGACCTTGCTTTGTGCTTAGAATGGGCCTTCCCTATACTGTTCCACATGGTTAGAAGGATGTAGTTGTCTTAAATGCATGGCAACTAAGAATAACATTTAGTGATAAAGAGTTCAGATACATTTGTTTATGTTGTGTAGTTGGAGAAAATAGTTAGGAATGCTACAACATCGTATGGTGCAAAAGCACTGTGCAGTTTAACATTATTATTGTAAAGTGGCATGTCTGTTTTTTATTTTAATTTAAATAAAACTGTTTAAACTGTTAGTCAAAATCCTTTCAAAATTCTGTTTTTCTATATTGATTATTGTTGGAGGTGCGGCACGGTGGCTTAATGGTTAGCACGTTCTCCTCTCAGCGCTAGGGATTCCCGGTTCGAATCCCCATCTGGGTGGAGTTTCCATGTTCTCCCCGTGTCCGCGTGGATTTCCTCCGGGTTCTCCGGTTTCCTCCCACAGTCCAAAAACATGGATCAAGTCAATTGAATTCTCCAAATTGCCCCATATAGAGTGTGTCTGTGTGTGTGAGTGTGTGCACAGTGATAGATTGGCGCCCTGTCCTAGGTGTATCTGCCCAGCGCCCGAGACGTTCTCCCCTGGATGGGCATGGGGAACCCCACCGCGACCCTATTAGAGGATAAAGCGGGAGATAATGAATGAATGTTTAAACTGTTAGTCAAAATACTTATAATATCCGAGGTACAGTTTATTTGGGCAAATTAAATTTTTTTATATTGATTATTGTTAATGGCCGGCACGGTGCCTTAGTGGTTGGCATGTTCTCCTCTCAGCGCTGGGGATTCCCAGTTCGAATCCCAATCTGGGTGGAGTTTCCTTGTTCTCCCCGTATCCGTGTGGGTTTCCTCCGGGTTCTCCGGTTTTCTCCCACAGTCCAAAAACATGGATCAATTCAATTGAGTTCTCCGAATTGCCCCATATATAGTGTGTGTATGTCTGTGTGAGTGAATGTGTGCCCAGCGATAGATTGCCCCCCTGTCCTGGGTGTATCTGCCCAGCGCCCGAAACGTTCTCCCCTGGATGGGCATGGGGAACGACCCTATTAGAGGATGGATAGATTATTGTTGGTATAATATAAACCTATATGTCCGAGTAAACCAAAAAATTTTTTTCGGTATTTTAATCAGTATTATATTCATGTGCTGTTTGCGAGAGCATTATGATTCAGAATTGAGAATTCATTCAACATGTCCTGTAAGTTATTTATAAATCACAGCATTAATATTATATAGACTTAACACACTGCCCGGTCGTGCAGGAGCGTGAACATTGAGATCGGGTTACCATCCTGCTATTGTAGAAACCACACACACACACACACACACACACACACACACACACACACACACACACACACACACACACCACCAACTATCTTTTTTTTTTTTTTACCCACCTCTCTCATTGTCCCCCCTCTCTCTCTCTCTCTCTCTCTCTCTCTCTCTCGCTCACTGCCCTGCTCCTCGCACTCATTTTCTCTCTCCCTTGCCATTACAGAACCATCCAGTTTTGGCTCCTCCCCCGCCAGTCAGGAGTTGATGACACGTTTGGGTTTCTTGCTGGGTGAAGGCATCCCTGGCTCCACGCGCATACCTATGGACGACAGAAATGAAAAGCAGGTATTTAATTTTCCTTCCCCAGCTGATAGCAGAGACGGGTTGAGGAGAGCGCGGAGGAGGGGAGTAGACTCTGGGCGTGAGGGACAAGAAGGAGATTAATAAGGTAGACAGTAGATGAGAATAAAAGAGGGGAAAGGTTATGAGCTATGAGCATAAGTAAGAGTTGGCAATAAAGCAGCCTGTAATGATAGCGTGTGGGGAAAGGAAAAGAAAATGGGAATGCAGGAGAGCAGAGGACGGTGTTTATTCTTTACTAGATTACATCTCATTACCACAGGAGGGGCATCGGTCTCAGCAAGCACTGAACTTTGATCAGAGTGTGTGCAAGTGTTTGTGTGTAGGTTGCTTTGATGCTGGGGTGCTCGTCGTACGTGGAACACGAGTATCTTGCCGTGTTGATGGTGATGGTCGTTTGGAAAATCTATTGATTCGGGTTCCGCTCTGCAATTCGAGGTTTTCTCAGATTTCTCGTCCATGTCCTGCATCTGATTTAAGCGATGATGGAGTTGCTCTGTCCAACATGTGGATTGTTAACAAGAGCTGATGTGTAGAGTGCACGGGAGGTAGCGACAGGCAATCAATGCATGCTGCGGGAATCACGATTTTTCATTTGGATTGTTTCATTTTTCAATTGATTCTCTGTTTTTTTTTTTATTTTATTTTATTTAATTTAAGTTAATTAAAAAAAATTTTCATCGTGACTGCAGGACTTTCCGACAGACATATTTGATTTTTTTTGGCTTCTCTCTGAATATTCGTTTGAAAGTTTCCCATGGTCTTCTTTTTTCCCCCCCTATAGCTTAGAATGTTTGAATTTGGTGTTCTCTGGTATTCTCACCCAGCAGATGAGAGAACAGCGTACCCATCCTCATGCCCTATATGTGAGCGCGCTGGACAGAAACCAGCTCTGTTCTCACATGGGTTCAATCAGACATGACACTAACTTTATTACTCGAGAGCTGACGCGGTCATGTGTGTTTTCTTTCCATGTTCTTGAATATAGCTTCCCTGAGTAACATGTGGATGAGTAGCGTGTATGAAAATAAACGACGCTGGTTCGGAATTAAAGGTTTTATTAGTTTTAGTCTTGAGCTTAGTCTTAATATCTAAATCTATATCGGAATGTAAGTTTCAGCACGTTTTACCAAATAAATCTGATTCATTCTAAATGTGTATTTGTAGTTTCGTATTTAATTTTATTTGGTTAATTGTTTCTATGTGTATTGGTTCTTTTTACGTCTGTGATGGGTTATGGGTCTCTGAAATGAAAGTAGTAGCAAATAGTTTATACCTTTGGTGTTTTTAGTAAATTAGATGAAGGCAATAAAATGGCCAGCAAGGAACAAGGTGTCCCCGGTCTCCCTTCTGACACTGATAACTGAAATTCAGTGTGCATATATATATATATATATATATATATATATATATATATATATATATATATATATTTATTATATTTGTTTTTTTTTTTTTTTTTTAATAAATACAGCAGAACCCCAAGTCTATGTCTAGGTAACAGAAGCAAGGGGAACTGTGTTGGGACCCAGAGCTAACCTTTTATGATGGCCTGAGACTCACTTGCAGTTAAACATTTCTACCATAGGGTCACTCAAATTTGAGTGTTGAAGCCCGAGTGTAAACGTGTTATCCAGTATTATAAAAACGGGTAGTTCCAGGTCTTGAATCTGATTGGCTGAGGCATTTGTCCAGCTGTGACATTATTGCCAATAACACACACCTACAGTAAATGGAATGGAATACAGATTAATAGAAACAGAGAGCCAATACGTGATGAACACTAAGTCTATTGCGGCTGTTGTTTACAAAGTATGTTCTGTAATGTAACATGTCCACCAGATGACATTTTTGATTGTTGGGTATTCTGTTGGTTCAACAGTGTTTACTGGATAGACGTAGTGTTTACTGAATTTACAGTGTTTACTGGAGTAGATTACGTCGTGGTAGAAAACTGTTTCATAAAAACAATAAGGCACTCGAGAATGTGCATTATTGTGAATAATTCATGGGATTTCACACCTAACAGCAACTCTTTCTAATGATTTATTCACAAAATTTCACATCCTCGAGTGTCTTATTGCTTTAGTAAAATGTGGCATAACACCAAATCTCACCATGAGCATGGCATCTGTCCGCTGGTGCCATGAAACGAGCCACTATTACAGATATCCCAGGCAAAGTGTTAAAACGAGGACTCAGAACCGTGCACAAGCAGACAGAAGCATGAGTGAGGTTCTGTAAAGCAACACCACATGCACCTTTTAGTAATGAGCCCCCGTATTCCAAACATTTGGGATTTCCAGTAATGTTTCATGTAAAAAGAAAGAAAACAATAATATATTTATTCCTAACCACCACCCTACAAAATATAAGCAGCTTCTTTCTGAAGCTAAAAGGCAAATGAAGAGTAATCTTACCATTACGCTTTCACAGCATTAAAAAAATACTATAGAGGTGTGTGTGTGTGTGTGTGTGTGTGTGTGTGTGTGTGTGTGTGTGTGTCTATAAGCTTTTCTTTGGATCCCCAGGGGATTTTTATAAATAAAGCAGTTGCTCATTTAGTGTAAGCTTTGAATGATATCAGTCCTAAACACAGAAATGTCAACATGCTGATGTTTTGGAATAGAGCTTTAAGTGAAACCCCTTAAATATGAACAGGTTTATAGTTTTAATTTTTGGATTGATTTGCTCTGGAGGTTTTATGAGACAGATTTTTATTTATTTATTTGTGATTATTATAATACTGTGTTACAGGTGCCTGGGGCACATGTCCCTCGTTTGGGTTCTTCATTATCTCAGCTGGGTGATTGGTTTGTTTTGTTCACGTGATTAGTTGATTTGTTATTTAGTTTCCGTTTTCCAGCATTTCGGTGCACGTCTTTGTTTTGCGGTTTTATACCCCGATGGTAGTTTGTTTGTTTTGTTCCCCCCTTTCTGTTGGTGTTCCGTCACCAGTTTTTGATAAATTCGGTTTTGGATTTTATCCCGGTGTTTCCTGGACTCTCTGGACTCACTTTCTCCGCGCAGGTCGTACTTGTGGGAGCGTTTCCGTGGACCGACGTACGCTTTATTCCCCGCGTAGTCGGTGCCCGGGAAGCGCTCACTAGGCGCGAGCGGTCGTACGTAATTGCTCCGCGTCTCCGCCGCTCTCATCCGGGGAATAACGAGCATCTCTAACACACTGAGAACATCAGAATCACTTTATTTCACCAAGTATGTTACACATACGATGCATTTTTCTTGGTGAGAACTCTGTATATATATATAAAATATACAAAATTGATGGCAGGTCTGAGCGAATCCTTTCCCGCCTTAATTACGGAATATAAAAATGATTTGCCTTGATGCTTCCCTGTCACCAAACTCAGTTTTCCACTTTTAGGGATGCCTGCATTTATGGGACCGGGTTTAGGATTTTCTTCACGAATGCCATAAATAATCAGTCCACCTCAGTAATTGTGCATGCCTCAGGTCGACTTGGATTAAGTCGTTTAATATGAAATTATTAAGAAAAGGCCGCAGTCAGACATCCTGAGCCGTGCCGGAAAGAGAGATGCTCAAATGCTGTCACGGGGAAGAGGAGGAGAAGTCAGAAGCAATTAGCTTTCAGGATTTCGGTGTGGTTGCACGTTCTAGCAGTAAAAAGTTTAGTGAGTGATCTTTCTCCAAACATCTGTCTCGATGTAAGTAATGAGCCGGGGCAGTGAATTTGGGTGATGCGTTTAAAGTGTGAATAAAATGAGCCCTTAAAATGAACCCTCTGCAGTCCCCTAAAGAGGAACGTGTGCTTATTATGGGGGCAAGGCTTTGATATTTATTTGCTCAATGGCATTCCTCTGTAATCGGAATGAGATTCATTTCGTCTCTTTTATTTCACTGCTATCACAAACGTGGAGGAGATAAATGCGATCAGATAAAAGCGCTTTTAACTGAAACTCCATCACATCTACGTGCAACAATGTCCATATGTTCCCCTCGAGATTTACGAATGTTAAACACTTTAATCCTTTATGTGGAGAGAACGGACCGAACGGCCACTTTATTGGACACGTGCTTTTTCATGATCAAAGTTCTGCATAGAATCGGGTCCATTTTTATGGACCAGTTTCAATCCATGAAAAACTTATTTACCTGATTTCATACAGTGGCCTTTCGTCTAATTTCCATTTGTAATTATTTATGAATACGGTATATTAGGGGTGAGCTGCGATATTCGCTGATTCGACGATTCGATTCGGAGAACCGTAGTCGACTATGAACCTCATAGTCGAATGTACCATTTTGACCACATGGGGGCGCCCATGGCTGCTGCTAAGCATTAGTTTTTACATGAAATGTCTTTGTTTTCGTTATATTTATAGCCCTTTTGTGAAAAAAAAATCATCCTAATTTCTGTTAATATTTTTTTTTTAAATGATGTTGCGCTTTAACAGTAGGCTACACATTAATAAAGCTCCCCCTGCAGTTAGTTGCACATTCCAAATGAGCAGAAAAACAAGTAAAATATATTTAAAAAAAATCTTTTTTAAAAACCACGCTTATAGCGGTTTATTGTGGTGAAATTTTAACTGATTCGACTATCAGTCGACTATAGGGAAAATCTGACGAATCAGATTCGACTATGAAAATCCTTAGTTGAAGGCACCCCTACAGTATATACATTCATAGATTATTTTAATTGGTACACTATTGTGATTCTCAGAGGTGTTGTGATACTGACATCAGTAAAAAAAAAAAAAAAAAAAAAAAGGCTGTGACAAATTACGCAAATAAAAAGATGACAGACTACAGAGTGCATTGATATAGTAAGTAGAAACTTATAAAAAAAGAGTGCAACATGTACTTATTTTTGCCACCTCGTTGACTCCAGTTGAGTTATTATCTGGACCAAAATACAACTTAATAACAGAATAAAGTTCTTTCCCAGCCAACAGAATAATTAAGTGTTCATTATTAGGTAGAGTTGAGGGAAAATAAAGATTTTTAATACTTCTTAGCATGTTCTCCTCTCAGTGCTAGGGATTCCCAGTTCGAATCCCAATCTGTGTGGAGTTTCCATGTTCTCCCCATGTCCGCGTGGGTTTCCTCCGGGTTCTCCGGTTTCCTCCCACAGTCCAAAAACATGGATCAAGTCAATTGAGTTCTCCAAATTGCCCCATATAGAGTGTGTCTGTGTGAGTGAGTGTGTGCCCAGCGATGGATTGGCATCCTGTTTCCTCCACAGTCCAAAAACATGGATTAAGGTTAATTGAATTCTCCAAATTGCCCCATAAGGAGTTTGTGTGAGTGAGTGTGTGCTCTGCGAAAGATTGGCGCCCTGTCCTGGGTGTATCTGCCTAGCGCCCGAAACGTTCTCCCCTGGATAGGCATCTGTGTGGAGTTTGCATGTTCTCCCCGTGTCCGCGTGGGTTTCCTCCGGGTTCTCCGGTTTCCTCCCACAGTCCAAAAACATGGATCAAGTTCAATTGAATTCTCCAAATTGCCCCATATAGAGTGTGTCTGTGTGAGTGAGTGTGTGCCCAGCGATGGATTGGCGCCCTGTTCTGGGTGTATCTGCCCAGCGCCCGTGACGTTCTCCCCTAATAGAGGATAAAGCGGAAGATAATGGATGGATGTAAAACTTCTTCACATCAACACTGTTGGCTTGTCTGTATTTCAGTGCTCTTTGAATCAGGGCGTGAGTCCCTGCTCCACTTTGACCAGCAGTACTGCGTCTGCGTGCACGGACAGTCCATGCTCCACTCTCAACAACAGCTCCAACCGGCCGAGCGGCAGCCAGCGCAGCCCCAACGGCACCATCATCAGCCCCAGCTCCACGCTGGAGAGCAAGGACAGTGGCATCATAGGTAACACACACACACTCACACTCATGGCTCTTCTTCCAACCACCGCAGCCCCTGTGGCACAATCACTGGCTCCTAACGCAGGAATACTGTTACCACACAAACACACACACACACTCACAAACACAAAACACACACTCACTGTTTTACTGCCAAGTGTTGCATTCCCAGTGGCAGCAGGTTCATCATGAAACACACGTAGTTCTGCGGGCCCTCGTGTCCTTCGACTGGTTATGTTCTCACTGTGTTTACTGGGTTATTGCAAAGTGTTCATTTAGGTGGATTATTATTATTATTATTATTATTATTGATGGAAGGGTGGCACAGTGGCTTAGTGGTGGAGTTTCCATGTTGTCCACATGCGTTTATTCCGGGTTCTCTGGCGTGTGTGTGTAAGTAAGTGTGTGCCAAGTGCTAGATTGGTGCCCTGTTCTGGGTGTATCTGCACAGTGCCCCAAACATTATCCCTGTATGGACATTCCCTTAACGACTGACTTGTGTGATTCTCTCTTTTGTAAGTTACTTTGGAGGAAAGCGTCTGCTAAATGTAAAAGTCATTAGACTTTGGACTCCTCCTACCAAAGTTAATTAATGAGAATGTTATTACAACACAACAAAAGTCTAGAAGCCTGCAAAGGAGGAACCTCAAATAATGTGTGAGCCATTAAAGGGTTTTCTCACATTGGGTAATTGTAATGGTCAGTAGTCCACCATTAGGAGAACACTGAGCAACAATGGTGCGTAGGGCGGGATTGCACAAAATAAAAAAAAAAAAAAAAACTTCCTCTGTGGAAAAAGTGCATTGATGTCTATCTACAGAATATTGGAGCAATATTTTGTGAAAAATGTCGATATTTTTATATCGAATAAAAGCCGTATCCCATCACAGGGGTGGTATTATCACGATTTAAGCCTGTTTTGCTACATTTGGGCCAAAGCAGCCAAATTCTGAGAAAATTCAGGAATTATCTGACGTGTTTAGTTTAGTACTAAAAGAACATATTTCTATACCGTTGACACAGTTATGAAATATTAAATCACATTTCTTGATTAATGAAAAAATGTTTAATTAGATTCAATTCGATGTCATTTTAGGCTAAATTTATAGAAAAAATGAAATGAAAATTCAGGAAAGCAGAAAAAGTATTGCATGCCGTCTCCATACATGTTAATAAACATGAAAATAAAATTTTTATATGAACATCCGGGAATCACCTTTAAGGTCACACCTTTATTTACACTTCACTTTTCTGCTTTGATGTAGCACAGAGGAACAGACTCGCATGATTGTTTGTTTCTCACGTCTAGTTATTGTGTTATTATGGCTCAGGTAATAACAGCTAAACTGAATTGCACTGATTTGCTGCTTTAGTGCTTTTCTATTTAATGCCATAACTGCGATGGCAGTTACTTTTTAGTGGCGCCAATAAAATCTGAAAGAGCATCTGTTGAATATTGTTTTTTTTTTTTGTAGAACATAAAGTGAGATGAGGACAGAACGGTGACACATTAATAATAAGCCTTTTTCAGAGATTAAGGAATGGATAAGCCTTATACGCAGGGCATTGGACATTTGTCCTCCTTTTCGGGAATGAATCAACAGTTCACTGTAGTCATCTGAGATAAATGGGCCTCGCAAGGAAAAGCAAAATGTGCATTTCAGTGTAACGTTTTGCCTCCAGTCTGGTTGTCCATGAGGCTGAGGGAATTGCCATGCTGTGGACAGAAAATGTCCACAGTGAACTTTTAGCAGATAAAGCTGAAAACACACAGTCCTTTGAAATATTATTGTGCAGAGTGTGGCAGTAAGGTTTGCTCGAACTGTGCAGCCAGTCCATGTACGCAGCCTGAAATCATTATTCTAAGTGTAGCACTTCCCTGCATCTGCGAAACCCAGATAAGTGCAGCGGTTCATCCTGAAGACCGAACATTTCGAATCAAGGCACGGATAGTTTTAAAGTAAGCATTCAAATCTACATTCATTTTAGATGTGTGTAGGTGACCCAGCGCCGGAGAACTGATATACGTACTACGAAGAATGACTGCTCATCAACGTTTAGTCCTAATCCTGACCAGATTGATCTAATAGGACGATTCTCATCTCATTATCTGCTTCATTCTACACTAGGGATGAGGGTCGCGGGAGGGTTTTCATTGCCCATCAAGGGAGCATTGTTTGGGGTGCTGAGCAGATACACCAATCCATCGTTGGGCACACACTCACACACTCACACAGTCACACAGTCACATGCACAGTGTATAGTGCAGTCATTTTACCTTCAATCCATGTTTTGGACTGTGGGAGCAAACCGTAGAACAGAAAACCCTCATGGAGAGAACATGGAAATCCAGATTAGGATTCGAACCTGGAACACCAGCACTGAGAGGCGAACGTGTTAAGCCACTATAGAACAATTTCTTAGGTAGAAAGTAAGAAGTAGCCAGAATAATGCGAAATGCAGTGAATTTAGCTGAATGCTTTTTCTACTGTTATGAATTCAAGTATTCATGCAACTAATCTGGGCGGCACGGTGGCTTAGTGGTCAGCACGTTCGCCTCTCAGCGCTAGGGATTCCCGGTTCGAATCCCCATCTGGGTGGAGTTTCCATGTTCTCCCCGTGTCCGCGTGGGTTTCCTCCGGGTTCTCCGGTTTCCTCCCACAGTCCAAAAACATGGATCAAGTTAATTGAGTTCTCCATATTGCCCCATATAGAGTGTGTCTGTGTGAGAGAGTGTGTGCTCAGCGATGGATTGGCGCCCTGTCCTGGGTCTATCTTCCCAGCGCCTGAGACGTTCTCCCCTGGATGGGCATGGGGAACCCCACCACGACCCTAATAGAGGATAAAGCGGGTTATGATGAATGAATAATGAATGCAACTAATCTGTTAATTCTCAAATATTTAACATTATCTATAAAAAGAAATGCAAGTTACACAATGTCATAAGTATGAAGACATGTTGGGGAAGGTGGAATAAAACTGAAAAATCCATGAATTCACACCCGGTCTATTCACCATCACGACGTCTTTGTTGTGATTGTGTAACTTGTATCTCACTTTTCTTTCTTTACAAATCGAACTTGTTGTTCCATTCATAAAGTATTCCCATTTCTCTTCAGCCGTGCTATTAGCATTCTCATCACTTTTGTGAATTCAACTTCCAACGTTCAATTTAGACACCATTGTTGAAGAGCCTCACATGAAGTGCTCAAGAAGAGGATGACATCGTTTCCTTTAAAAAAAAACACTTTAAAAACAGCCACTTCTGAAGTGGTGGTGTTCAGTCGGTAGCAGCATCTATTCAGATTTTGGGTTTAGTTGCAGGAAACCAGTCATTGGTTTTTAGATCACAGATGTTATCATTGCTTTGATTGTAATGTGAAGCGCACTGCAATGCAAAACTCATAGATTTAAAAACGGAAAAATACAAATATTTGCCTCCTTCCAAAAATCCATCTATTATCCTCCACTTTTATCCTCCACTAGGGTCACGGGGGGGTTCCCCATGCCCATCCAGGAGAGAATGTTTCGGGCGCTGGGCAGATACACCCAGGACAGGGCACCAATCCATTGCTGGGCACACACTCACTCACACAGACACACTCTATATGGGGCCATTTGGAGAATTCCATTCACCTTGATCCATGTTTTTGGACTGTGGGAAGAAACCAGAGAACCTGGAGGAAACCCACGCGGACACGGGAAGAACTCCATTACATTTACATTTAGTCATTTAGCAGACGCTTTTATCCAAAGCGACTTACAAATGAGAACATCAAGTCAGAAGCCATGGAGAAAACCAACTACACTGTACATTCATCAAACCTGATTGTTATTCGAAGCTGCCCCCCCCCCCTTTTTATTTTATTTATTTATTTTTTTTTACAGCAGGTATTTGTTAAAGAGATGCGTCTTAAGTAGTTTCTTAAAACTGTTTAGTGATTCTGCTTTACGGACAGAGTTGGGAAGATCGTTCCACCATGTTGCAGTGGTGAACGCCACGGAGTGAGAATGAGCTCCTCGGTGAGCTGGAATCGCCAGGCGGCGATCATCACTGCAACCAAGTGAACGAGTCGGAGTGTATTTTCAAAAGATAGAGTGAAGGTAAGAGGGGGAAGATCCAGAAATGGTTCTGTAGACCAGAGTCAGTGACTTGTACTAAACTCCACCCAGATTGTGATTCGAACCGGGAATCCCTTGCACTGAGAGGAGAACATGCTAACCACTGAACACACCGTGCCACTCAGTATGGCCATATTAAATAAGATAGATGAGTGAAGATAAGTATTTCATTGGTTCCTAAATGAACTATCAGTCCTGGAACTGACTGCCACATGACTGTAACATGCATCTTCATTCATCCACACTGACCACATGTTTGCCGCATTTACACAGCCGTACTTCACGATGATTTGGACTTGGTCTTGGGTTTGTGGTTTTTGAGACTGGGGCACCAGCACCAAATTAAAAAGTATAAAGAAAAAAACAAGATGTTTCTTAAAAACAATGACTCTTCTGCCCGTTACTCTTTCTGTAGTTCTGTCTGTCTCTGATGCTTAAAACTAAATAAAAGCTTAGTAACTTCACCATGCTCTGGTGACTCACTGTAGGGAAAAAAAAAAAACACGTGAAACGTAAGTGAAACTAGAAAAAAAAGTGTTGCAAACCTTTGCTATAATAAGTAAAAGCAACGTGCATTTGAGGCAAGTGTAAAACTTTACAACAATACCAATATTGATATATAGAAGACAGAGGAAATGCTGGATGTAAGCAAATCAGCTTTGTAACAGCCTCAGAACACACAGCGACAAACAATAGCGTTGTTTAAAAGGCATTTCCTGCACAACCAAATTTTTTTTTTTCCTTAAGCGAGCCTTAAGAATGGAGGCTGTCAATGTTTTTGAAATCCTTTACCATTGAAAGAGCTGATGTAACACGGGTTTGAAGTGAGAAATCCTCATTAAGCTTTAAAAACCAAAAGGGTTAGAAAGAGCGTGCACGCCAGAAAAAAAGCCACATGGCAACAGCAACTACTACTTATTTCCTGTAATTTAAAACGGAATTATTATTTAGGTTTACAGTTTGCATATTTTTACAGTATAATGAGAAGCTGAAAATATCATTATGGAATTTGTTTTAACTAAACTTACCAGGGGTTAACCAATCTTACCAATATTTTATAAAACTGTTTTAACTTTCTTCATAATTTTGTCTTTTTGGTTATTTAACAATATTTTACAGCTTCAGGTGTTCAGTAGAAAGGGGAATTTTTATGTTTGCTGATTAGTGCTGCCTGATCACATTAATAGCGGTAGCTCAGTGGTTAGGGTGTTGGGCTATCAATCTGAAGGTTGGGGGTTCAAATCCCAGGTCCACTGAGCAAGACCCTTAACCCTCATTGCTCCAGGGATGTTGTGATGAACCCTGTGCTCACCTTGTAAGTCGCTTTGGATAAAAGCGTCCAATAAATGACCAAATGTAAAATGACCAAATGTAATACTAATCTGATTCCTTTTGTATAATTGTTGTTGATTTTTAATACATAATAAAGATGACATAAAATGCAATAGTTTATGCAATATTTAATAGATAAGTTAGTTTAGGAATATTGTTTTTGGCTGTTGGTCGTTCGGTTCAATAGATATTTGACTCGAGATTACTTTAGTTTATAGAGGAGTTAATGGTCGACATAATGACCACATGTCGCCCACATCCTGTACCTAACAATCGGTAGCAGGGATGGTTGAATGTCGTTGATGGCAGTGATTGATGAAATCACACCTTCACAACCATACTTGACCGTTGGTGTGTGGTGTGTAGTGCTTATAGACTTTACTTGGTTTTGCCAAACATGGCACAGTGCATTATGACAAGAAATCTTTAGCTTGGGCTCATTTATCCAAAGGACTTTGTACTTGAATGTGAGAATTCAGCCTTGTAAGTAAGTAAACTTTATTTATATAGCACTTTTCTTAGGCACAGGCCACAAAGTGCTTTACAAAAGGAAAAACATAAAAAATAAAAGAGAATAAACACAATAAAAGCACAATTTGCACAACATAAAAAACATAAAAATACAACAACCAAGACTACTGGCTAGCCCATTTGCCCAAATGCCTGTTTAAACAGATAAGTCTTTAAATGTTTTTTAAAAGAGTCCGCAGAGTCCGCCAATCTTAAAAAAGGGGGCAAAGAGTTCCACAGTTTGGGAGCAACAACCTCGAATGCTCGATCCCCCGAGTCTTTAACCGAGTGCAAGGAACAAATAGTGAGTTTGAATTGTTGGACCGGAGCGAACGAGCTGGTACATGTTGATGGAGCAGACCAGACACATACACAGGAGCCTGATTGTGTAATGCTCTGAATGTAAGAGTTAAAATTTTAAAATAAATCCGGTATTCAACAGGAAGCCAGTGAAGGGATCCTAAAAGTGGGGTTATGTGAGAACGTTTGTTTGCTTTTGTCAGCAGTCTAGCAGCAGCATTTTGAGCTTGATAGTTCATTCATTCATTCATTATCTCCCGCTTTATCCTCTATTAGGGTTGCGGTAGGGGTTCCCCATGCCCATCCAGGGGAGAACGTCTCGGGCGCTGGGCAGATACACCCAGGACAGGGCACCAATCCATCGCTGGGCACACACTCACTCACACAGACACACTCTATATGGGGCAATTTTGAGAATTCAATTGACTTGATCCATGTTTTTGGACTGTGGGAGGATGCTCAACCTGTGTTTGGGGTAAGCATCACAACTCTAGCATCAAGCCTGCATTCACCTTGCCATTTCTGCTTTTTACTGTTTACAGTATATATCTAAAACACTACAAATTCATGTTTTGTTGCTTATTCCATAGAAAATACTTCAACTTCCCATTACAGTTCTCACGTTCTCTGTTGCAGCCACCATCACCAGCTCCTCTGAAAATGACGAGCGAAGCGGCTCCAGTCTGGAGTGGAGTAAAGATGGCAGTATGAGGACCGGCGGGCACCATGCACTTGGACCATCCATCGTGCGTTCGGACACCTGCTCCCCTGTGGTTGAGGAGGAACTGTCCAACATGGACAGCCCTGTGACCACTAGAACCAACGCAATAGCAAAACAAGCATCAGTCATCAACACGGAGGGACCGATTCACTATCCTTCACAAAATTCCTTCAGCCTTTTGATGCCCAGACCCAACTCAGTTGCAGGTACAGCAATCTTCTCCCTTTTTTTTCACATCCGAGCATTAGAATTTTAGGTTCTTAAAAAGAACAAGATGTAATGCAGCAAAAGAATTCCATCAGTGGCATGTAGCAGACAGCTCAAGGACTCACGGTGTGCGGGTTACCCATTTCAACTTTTATAGTTTCTTGATACTTCATCCAACAGATGTGTTAAATCATTCTTAGAAAGGTATTGGATTCAAGCAACAGTAAAAAATCAAGGTCATTCTCTACAAAGGATGTCAGAAACTCATCGTTGTGTCTTGCTTATGATGCAAGGGAGTTTTCTTTTAAATCTTATTGACTTGAGAAATGTTTTTGGGATTTTAGAGCTTTTCAAAGTGAAATGGGAATTTATTCTTCTCCGACGGTTTGAATACAAGACATTTATGGACACCTTTGTGTTCATGTCTGTGCGTGAGAGAGTGTTGAGGGATGGAGTGGAGGCTGTTCTTGAAAATGTTTAATTTCATAGAAAAATTATTCACAGAGACTTTCCAAAATGAGTGAAATTTAATTTAATTGCATGTTGTGGCACCACCCCTTGCTTTTATTCCAGCTTGGACTTCACTAATGGCAGACAGTATTCTTTATAGATGCGGCTCCAGCTGTCTCTGATCGGTTTTGCGGATTTGGATCTTTGTTATTGACCATTTTCTTGAATTTCCATCAGATATTTTCTAGATTCAGATCCAGACTATTTGCAGTCCATGCCATTGACATTGTGACTTTCTTGACGGAAAGTTCTCACATAATGCATCTTGTCTTATAGCAAAATATCATCTTGAAAACAATTAATTTACTAGACATTCAATGTATTATGTATCTGAGTTAAGACAAATTAAGATTTCATTGTAGAATTAGACTCCCGCCGTACTGTTTATATAGACACAAGATGAACACACGACACAACGGCCAGAGCAGCTGTTGCCAACCCTGCACTAAGATCTACTTGGTATGTATCAGGGGTGTAAATCGGAGCGCTCATGAAAATTCGATTCAATATAAATTTTCCAAGCCAATGATTTGAATATTTTTAATACTACAAAAGAATTTCCCACGTTACAATTACATACAATTTAATACTTTTATTTATTTACATTATTTACATATATTTTTTACGTTCCATCTATTAGGCTTCAAATACATCAGCACTAAACCATTTGCCTTTTTTGAGATACAGAATCAGTATTCTATAAAAAAAAAGAGTAAGATAACGTGCAATGAGATAAATTGTTATGAACGTGATAAAATAATAAAGCCCTGTCCTGTGGGTATCCGCCCAGCGCCTGAAACTTCCCCCGTGGATGGGCATGAGGACTCCCCCACGACCCAAATAGAGAATTAAGCGGAAGACAGTAAATGAGTTTGTCCAAATACAATATGCACATTAAATAAAACTAAAAGATCACACTTTCCGAATTTAAAACCTGAAGAGGTAGGAAACCACTGGTGGCTATGTTACAAAAAGTAATGAATAGCTAAATCTCCATTACAGAGCCAAATCATATTTGACTGCCAATTTTGAGTGGGTTTTTTTATTTTATTTTATTTATTAATTTATTTATTTTTTGTTGCAAATCTTGTGGAGCAATTTGTTCCACGTCTGGTTGAATCAACCATTTGTTAAAGCTGCTTAGTTTGCAGTTTTTCTGGCTATATTAACTACCCCCAATGCATAATAAAACCCAATAATGCTCTTTTCAGGGTTGCCCTCAGGGGACTAAAGACAGGCAGCCTAACTTTGAGGTTATTGCAGTTCGGTGGTAGATTCTTATGATTGCAGCAGTCTGCCCTTTTGGAGGAGGGGAAACGGTCAAACCCACAGAGTAAAGCAAAGGTCTAAGCGAAGCCGACTGTGTGGGTCTTTAGACTAAAGTGCATTACACTTGTGTTCTCACCTCAAACAAAACATTCATCTCCTGTTTCCCGAATTCATGCATCAGAACTGCAACGTCTGCGTTGTCCAGTTCTGAGCCTCAGACACACTGCTCGTGCTTTTTTTTTTTTTTTTACACACAAGTTCGTTCTAATCACCCAAATAATATGACATATTATACGTTCTGGCACTTGAAGGTCACATTGTCTAACTAGTATCATGTCTTGTCTTTAGGTCATCTGTGTTGTTTCAGCATGGAATAAATGTGTGCCTCGGGTCCTGACAGGATGATGTCATATTTAGGCAGAAGAGTCGCACCTCTAATTTTACGGTTGGCTTCGGTGTCCTTGGAGAGGCAGTCAGAAAGGGCAGACAAAATAGCTTTGTTATGGACTCCACTGAGTGCTCCATTATAAAACACAGAACACGTGGCACTTTAGTCTTTGGAGTTTGGAAAGCCTTCCTGTGATTTATTTCTTTAGCGTCTGCAGTGCTCTGAGAAAGCATCCATACCCTTCTGTGTTTTTCTCTAGCATTGCGTTATGACCTGAATTTAGATTTGGGTTTTCGTCTGCAGTTTGAAGCAAATGGCTTAAAATCCAAGTTATTAAATGGTGTTAGTTGAGGACGTGGTCGCTCAGTGGTCAGGGTGTTGGCCTGTCAATCTGAAGGTTGGGTCCACTGAAGTTACCAATGTGGGTCCTTCAGCAAGACCCTTAACCTTCATTGCTCCAGGGATGCTGTGATTAACCCTGTGCTCACCTTGTAAGTTGCTTTGGATAAAAGCGTCCAATAAATGACCAAATGTAATTATAAAACGAGTAATTCCCGTCCTTAAATCTGATTGGCTGAGCAGTTTATCCGGCCTCAACATTATTGACAATAATGCATCAATGTGTGAAATGTGCAAACGTAGTGGAACATTATTTTAAATCATGTACCATAAATTAATAGATTAATAATAAATAGTGAGCCAATTCCCGGTGAGCGCTAAACCTATATCCCGTTGCTTAGCAATTAATGTTCATTTTAAGAACCAGACTAGATTACATTGCCAAAGACTAGTTTATTATTGACTTGGTTTTAAATAAACTTATTGATAAATAAAACTTAGTTTTTTTTTTTCTTTATTACTGTGCATTTTATAAAGGCAATAAGGCTCTTAAGGTGCACTTAACACCTCTTTCCCGTGATTTATTCACAATAATGCATGACCTCTCATACCTAATTGTATTTAATCCTCTTAAAATATGCTCTCATAAATATGACCATGCCACCAATTTGCTTTAGCGGTTTCATTGTTCTTATAATAAAGGGTTTTAAGTTTCCAAATTTAGTTGCATAAGGTCCCTTCATTTTAAAATTTTTGTGATGCCCATAATTCAAATACAACATGTGTATTTACTGTCTACCATATCAGGTTTACCACTTTGTATTTCAACTCTGTGTCTATTCAATAGTTGCACTTACCATATAGATGCAACTTCGTAGAGGAGCATTTTACTATATAGTTAGCCTCCACCACTTTACAAGTTAAACTGAGTTTTGAGAGTCTGATCCCTGATTGGCTAGCGGCACACATGGTCTCCTACAAATGTCCTGAAATTCATGTTAGGTTTCACACTTGGTTTCACTCTCTTGTTTCAGTCTGGCACCTTTACCATTCAAACCATTTGTGCATTTGGGGATTGCAGATAGCTATGGCTATTGCTCTCTAGCATTAGTGGCATCCTTTAGAGAGGATTATACTAGTTATTGCATAATAAATGTTCCGTTCTGGTGATGATTAATAGGCCTGAATGTGAGTGTCATGAGTGTGTATTGTATGTAGGCATACATTTAAATATTCTGTTATTTTTGATATGTTAGATATTAATACAGAGTCATTAAAATTAGAAATACCAGAAGCAAGATTTTTTATTAATTAGAAATTGATATTAGTGAAAGGCACTTCTTGCACATACATTTTTACTTCGTTGCCGTAATGACATGATCCTTTCACTGACAAATAATCGTAGCGCAGTAATATAATGCCCCCTGTCAAAACTCCTTAATTGCTAAAAAAGCATTCGAAACGCAGCGGCAGCTGGTCTTCACTGCTGCACGTTTTCCCAGCATCATATTGAGACACACAGCTGCACCTGTCCATCACGCATTCTGCCACTGTTCAGAATCTGGCAAAAGGAAAGAACTCTCACACACACACACACACACACACACACACACACACACACACACACACACACACACATATGGTGGAGATGAGACTTCCATTCATTTTTTAGATACTAACTTAGATCAAACCACAAATACTGATGACCTAACATTAACCATAACCTTACCCTAACATTACTATAACCGTCCATCCATCATCTTCCGCTTTATCCTCTATTAGGGTCGCGTGGGTTTCCCCATGCCCATCCAGGGGAGAACGTTTCGGGCGCTGGGCAGATACACCCAGGACAGGAAGCCCATCTATCACTGGACACACACACACTCTATATTGGGCAATTTGGAGAATTCAATTGACCTTGATCCATGTATTTGGGCTGTGGGAGGAAACCGGAGAACCCAGAGGAAGCCCATGCGGACACGGGGAGAACATGTAAACTCCACCCAGATTGGGGAGAACGGGGAGAATGCTAACCAATAAGCCACCGTGCTGACCTAACTATAACCATAACACGTGATTTAATCTTAAAAACTAAATTTACATTGTGAGGATCAGCTTGCGGTCACCACAATTACATGAGGGTCCTCACATAACAATTCAACACATTCCACAAAAACCTTATGGGAGCGTAAGGGAAGTGTTGCGTCCAGGCGATGCCAAGGAGTTCAGAGCTGAAGGTAGTTGAAAAGGAATCTTTAATGTAGCCGCCACCGGGTAAAATCAGTGAGTGTGTGAAACCTATTATCATATAAATACGAGCAAAAGTCTGTGTGTTACTTATACTAATTCCCTATGACATTTGACATACTTACATTTCGGGACCCGGTGGAGCTTTATATACTCTGTACAACCATCAAGAAGCTGCTCAAGATGTCTCACCACCTCTACCTCATGATTCGAGCAGCAACACAAGTGATTGGTGGAGAGAGTGATTAGTGCTTTTTTGTGTGTGTGTGCAGAGGAAACGTATAGTTAAGTGATGGGGGAAGTTGTTTTGTTTGTGCCTTTTTTTTTCTTTCTCTCAGTCAAGCAAAAATTCTTTTTAGAAAAAAACACCCCCCTACCAAGAAGCGACCCATTACACATAAATGAATGTTTACCCCATTTGCAGGAAACATGATTACAAGCCTGAGCCAAGATGTGGCTTATAATATCTACCTGTATATACACAATCACACACACAATGCTGATTTAAATCACAGACAAGTCATTAAGCGGACGCTTTTATCTAAAGTGACATATAATTATCCCCACTTGGCGGTTGATGACCCTGGCTCAATAAGGGTTAAAGGCCTTGCTCAAGAGCCCACATTCAATAAACTTAGGATTTAAGCCCCAAACTATGGATTAATAGCCCCCAACCAAACCACTGGGTTACCCTCAGTGTCTAAAACTCAATCGACATTTAAAAGAATTAATATCTGGGAATTTTCTCTTTATTACTGTTATTGCACATTAAGTGCAACAGATGATGTAGAAGGGATGTCGTTCCTAATTAAACCTTTCATTGGGACAGACCTGAGATCAGTACATCAGCAGAGGGCAGATAAACTTTAGAATTGAGAGATATATAACAAACTGTAATAAATACTTCATGTAAAAAGATCCCATGTATAAAGTTTATTAACATTGATTGACTTACTAAAAACTACAGAAACTTCAGTGTTAAATAAACCAGACTTATGATATGATTTCCGAATTTTAGAATCTTTTTATTATATGGAATATTTGTTTATTTACGCGTTTCCTCCGATCGTTTCGTTTGTAAAATGCATACAAATTAGTCATAATGCATCTCATTTCCAATCTGCCAGAGGGCTTCTCCGGCCCCTTTGTGACAGATTCATTTGTCATATTTTGATTGCATTCTCAATGCCTATTTCCTTTTAAATGGTTGAAATAAATCTGCACATATGTGATCGCACTGTAGAAAACGTCTGCGTCGCTGATCTGTGCGCCGCTCGACATGAATGGCAGTGTATGTCGCCCCAGCCCAGCTCTGCCTTGTTTGGATCGAAAACAAGATTGCAATGATTTTCCTTTTCATCTGATGAACTACTGGAAATGAATTTATTTGCCAGCAAACAACTGCGCAATCCATTTGAAATGTTTTAATCCGGTTATGTTGTTGTGCTTTGTGTTGGGTATCAGGTGTTCAGGCACGGTTTGAGGACACTTATTAAACGAATTATTTATTTTTTTTAGTTTCCAGATATCCGAATGGTTAATGCCTTCTTGTTTGTGAAGTAAAGTGACTTGAGAGCGTTGGTAACACCAATAACTCCACTGCAATATCTTAAGCAGAGCGCATGCAGCCTATTCAAGGCTTTTAAACACTTTCTGCTGCTGTTGATCAATGGAACGAGGTGAGAATAATAATGAGCCGAAGTTGAAAGAAGATGAAAGCATCCAACTTTGACATAATCGGAACTTCACTCGGAAGATTTGAATAGTACCTGAGGCTTCAGTTGGAGGGGCAGGAGTTTAAATCACATCATGTGTTCCCCTGTGCTCTTCAGGGATCTGTACTTGGCCTCTATTTTTCAGACCTGTTTGGATATAATATTGAGCTTTACTCGTCAATTTCTTCAGGTGCTGATGGTCTGGATTAAAAAAAAAAAAACCAGCGTGTTGAAGTCAGGGAGCTCGGGCGAACACGTCACTGTCAGACCTGATTCATCTCGCCTTCAACCTCATGGTTCACATTCACATCGACTCTCCTTCCTGTGGTGTTAGTCCTGACAGACTGGCCTGTGTCTGTCTGAGTGCTGGCTGCTCAGCGGCTTTTTAAGACATTGAGATGTTGATCAGTGGGTTTAGAGTTCAAATCCCACTTCCATTAAGCTGCCATCGTTTGTTTGGGTGCCGTACAGGAAATTCATGACTGATGTGATTTCAAACCCAGCCTCTGGTTCATTAAGGGTAATGGAGCTTAAAGTCAGACAGACGGTCAGACAACAGACTTAATAATGTTTTAAATTTCATTTATCTTTTATTTTACTCTTAGTCTTTTTAGCTGATTGTTCTGTCGTTCTGTTTACTGCCACAAACGACGCGCTGTTGCACGTTTGTTTTGAATAAGGTTCCATTTAGCTATAGACAGATGAACATCTTCAAAACTTGACAATAGAAAAAAACGGTACCTCGTCTTATTTACTAGTGAAATATCTTAAATAATTTAAAATGCTAGGGGGCGGCACGGTGGCTTAGTGGTTAGCACGTTCGCCTCTCAGCACTAGGGGTTCGAATACCAATCTCGGTGGAGTTTCCATGTTCTCCTCGTGTCCGCGTGGGTTTCCTCCGGGTTCTCCGGTTTCCTCCCACAGTCCAAAAACATGGATCAAGTCAATTGAGTTCTCCAAATTGCCCGAAACGATTTCCCCTGGATGGGCATGGGGAACCCACCCGCAACCCTAATAGAGGATAAAACGGAAGATGATGGATGGATGGATGGATGGAATTTAAAATGCTTTTGTTAAAAAAAAAAGTCATGAAAGTCTAACAGTTTAATGGGGGCGCTCTTTTCTATTTCTAAACATTTTAGTTAATCTTATTTTAATGAACAGAGTACATTTAATGACTATATAAAAGAAAATAAGCAGTTATTAATTCAAATTTATTGTTAATATCAGGTGAAATTGTCAGTATTGCACCATTACCTCCAGAGAACAAAAGTGAAACGCGAGTGTTTTATGATGTCGAAGTCTTTATTTGCAAGTCTTAGATTTTGCACACCTTTTATTTAAAAACATTAAAAATCCTTTTCTGTACTGAATGTTAGTTGTATTTGTGATGTAGGAGATGTTTCAGTGCAGTCTCACAACCTACATGACCTACATCTTCTGCCCTGATATTACCCACTTATTTCTCAAACATTTATAACGGCGTAACCTGGAGATTTCGTCCAATCCAATTGTATTCATGTCGCACTTTTGCCAAATAACTGCTTACCCAAATTATAACCAGATCTCAATATTCAGTAACCAAAATGAATCTGCAAAGGGCAAAAGAAACACTGTGCCTCATCTTTACTTCCTTCATGTGATGGCTAATTCAAAAGGAATCGAGCGGTTCTTAAATAAAATAATTTATTATTAATATTAGCTACAATTGACTGCTTAATCCTGTCAGCATTGCAGTTTATTTTACATTATAAAGAGCATTATTGTTTGATTTGTTGCATTGACTTAGTATTTTTTATTTAACTTGACTTTTTTTCCTCCCAATAATGAGTTTGTAGCATTTAATTCTTCATTCCACTTTTAATAACCAATAAAGTATTAAATAAAATGTACATTTCATTCAATAATAAGATTGTACTTGTTGGGAGTGTATAAAACGCACCTCAGCATGAGGCCTGTCCTGCTGAAAAACAAAATTAAAATCTTTAGAATAAATCATTCTGAGGTAATTGTAGTTTGTTTGCTTGAGAAAGCTAATTAAATGTGTTTATAGCCTTCAAACGGCAATTTCTAGATGCTATGTTGTTCTTGCCATTAAACTTATGGTTCTCTAGTGTTGTGTATAGTTCTGTGTGTTTACTGGAAAGGCGTTTTGAGGATGTGTGCTTTATTAACGAGTGCGTTGGGATTATTAACGTGAATAGGCCATTTCTGACTGATTCTTTGTACATTTATGACAAATGATGTTCTATTATACAGTTTCAGCAGTTCACAAGTTAGAAGATGGTAATTGTGAGATTAAGGATGCAGGACGAACTTTACATTTCTAAAAATGTAAATTGCCAGAACCAGGGATTTGTTTGACTTTGATTGACCAACGCAGGGCAGTCAATATAATTGTAAGTGTGCTATTTTAGTGTCTGAGTTGTTAAAAAAAAAAATTTCTACAACAGCATCCATGCTAAAGTAGTGAGCTACAATCTAATCTACAATAGCAGCCGCTGTACATTGTTCACGGGATACATTCATCCTTTTAAAATTGGATTCCGAGTTGAAATATTGTTTAAATTCATCAGCAGACAGATTGCATTTGGAATATTGATGGTGACGTCTAGCCGAACCAGTCGATACATATGAAATAACACCGACGCAGAAACCTAATTTGTTACCCAATATTGGATCCTCGCGACTCGTTTTGGTTCACATTCTTTAGTAAAACATTTAGGTGTATTCAGGTTTTTAAGTTCATGGCACGCCCTTTGGTCTAAGGTCACTCGGGTTCATTTCTGTCCATCTCTGTCCAGCCGCGAGTGCGAGTTCATAGGGACAGATTAACACGCGAGTGCTTGTGTGTGGGGAGAGGTCTTATAGGGCATTGACATTTCCCTTTCTCTCTCTCTCTCTCGCTCCGTCTCGCTGGTTCCTCCCTAGCCTCTGCCTTCATCTGCACCAGAGGCAAAATCGCTTCATTCTGCCCGAGTTTTCTCTTCTTGTTCATTTAGCCTCTGTTCTGTCCATCCGTCTTCATTTTAGCCTCTTGATGCGCCGTCCATTTGATTGCCTTTCCTGTCCCTAAATCCCTGTCCTTTCATTCAGCCGTCTCGTTCTCAGTGATTAATTTCTCTTTGGCAACTCGGCACGCGGCACAGTCGCTCGGTCGCTCGGTCGACGGAGGGCTCTGTCCACGTTTCGCCTCCCCCCCCCCCACCCCACCCCTATGAGCTGCAGTGTTTCAGATCTTTAGCATCAGATACTCTTTTCTTCTCGCTGCTCTCGCTCAGTCACCAGTTGAATGCAGAGATTGAGTGGACGAGCGGGCGAGCGAGTAAGTGAGGTGCGCTCGTATGAGAGATTCTGTGCGGCGAGGTGAACGACAAGCTTGTGTGTCCTAATGTGAAAGCACTCTGTGGGAAGATGCTTTATGAGAATTTTTGGCTTTTGCGTATGGACTATAACATCAATCCTGCGTGCAGCCCGTTCGGCTGCCTCTCTCTCGTAAGTACTGCGTGTCTTTTCGGGTTTTGGGTTCTGCACAGGGACTCGGCAGCCTACTCAAGCGATGAGAATTTGCTGTTGGAGTTGCTGGCTCAGGGTTCGGATCGTGTCCTTATTCCCAGGATGTTGTGTACCTTACGTATTCAAAAGCCATCAGTTACTGAAGTTATTATTTGTGAAATAATTAGTTGAAATATTTCTTGTAAAAGCCTCTGTGCGGTTGTAAATTTGTGTTTGCTGAGTGCTGTCACGCATACTTACGGTCTCTCTGTGACGTGTAGCTCTCATTAGTTGGACATTTCTGCACGAACACTTCATGACTGTCATTCCACTGCAAACCATCTTTTTTTTATTTATCTCCACATGCAGGCAGGCCGGTGCACTGTTTTTTTTTTATTTTTTTTTTTTGTTTATTTGTCCCCACAGACAGTTCTTTGCGTGGTTAGTGAGTTGCAGCGTCTGTCACAATGGCATTTATAAATGATAAGTCATTTTGATCCTCCCCTATCCCTAGTTTCATTAGTTAAATGGATTCTTGTTAGCGTTAACACAGGTTTGCTCAGCTCTATTGTCATACTTCATTAAGGAGCTGCTTCGTTGTATCACTAGCTTCTTCAGGGATGCATACGATGTTCTCCTCTGCTAGAACATTTCCTATTAAATGTTTATTCTAATTAGCTGTGATTCTGACCCTTTGAGTGTTGTGTGTTGCCTGCAAATTTAAGACCGCTGAATGAGATTGCAGTTCTGTAGCTTTATGGTGGTTAGATTCATATTTTAATGGCACTTTAAATTAATTGTCATAGATTTTTTTTTTCGTGACTAAAACTGTATTAACCTGTGTGTCTTTACCACACTAAATATAAACATGCATCATCTGTATGTAACAAGGATGTTGGATTCCCCATTGCGCCTCGGTTCTTACAAAACTTTTTCCTTTAATGACTGTGGAGTTTTTCCTTGCCACTGTCACTTCATGGTTTTGGGCTTAGAATAATGTAATGCTGCTTTTTGTCGTGAGCTATAATAAATAAATCTGTTAGAAATTGTGTTACAGTCTGTTACAGTCCATCGTTCCTTCAGTGCAGATGATCATGAGCCCTGAAGGTTTAATCTGGAACATAAACTGAACTAATCTGGAACTAAAGTGATTTTTGTACTTGTACTCCCTGTACTGGCTGCTGGTTTCCTCTGGGTTAACATTGTCCAATCAAAAATCCAGAACAATAAAAATGCAACTAACACATGTGGGATGTACTGGCTCAGTGGTTAGGGAGTTGGGCTATCAATCCAAAGGTTGAGGGTTCAAATCCCATTTTTTTACTGAAGTTTACCGTGTGAGCTCCTGAACAAGGCCCTCAACCCTCATTGCTTCAGGGGGGCTGTGTGAGCCCTGTGTTCTGACCCCAGCCATCAAGTTTGGATACTTGTAAGTCGCTTTGGATTGTAAATGTTGGATTGTATGTAAATGCAGCATTTGTTTGTTTCTTAAAGAATTTGTTGTGGTTGGGAGAAGCTTGTTCAGATTTTATTGTAAATCACTGGAACTATACACAACGGCGGCACAGTGGCTTAGTGGTTAGCACGTTCTCCTCTCAGCGTTAGGGATTCCTGGTTCGAAACCCAATCTGGGTGGAGTTTCCATGTTCTCCCCGTGTCCACGAGGGTTTCCTCTGGGTTCTCCGGTTTCCTCCAAAAACATGGATCAAGGTCAATTGCGTTCTCCTATTGCCCGATATAGAGTGTTTTTTTTTTGTGTTTGAGTGTTTTCCCAGTGATAGATTGGTGCCCTGCCCTGGGTGTATCTGCCCAGCGCCTGGAACGTTCTCCCCTGGATGGGCATGGGAACCCCCCCCCCCTTGCGACCCTAATATAGGATAAAGCAGAAGATAATGGATGGATAGAACTATATAAATGTTTAGGATCTGGTGGCTAAATGATGACGCCATAAAACAGAGGGCGGTAACTGACTCACCTGCTCATTCGCCATGCGTTTTGTTAAGTCAGTCTGTGCAGGACCATGTGAGGGAGACCGAGCTGGAGCTGACATGCGATGTGTGCATGTGTCATTTTAATTAGTCCACCAAAACTCATTGTTGAATTGTGGCATTAAAAGTTGTTTTTGAATGCAGTACCCACCTGTCTCTACGGTGGTCCCAAAACCCGGGAGTGTACGGTCATGGAAACCACACACAGCTTTGGCATGTCAGCTTCAGTTCGTTCTCTTTCTAAGCCTTTCCTCTGTTTTCTCTGAAGAGCCTCAGCCATAATTAACATTTCTAACACCCACCAGCAGGTGAGTCAATTACCTCTCTCGCTTTCCCAGCTCCACCTCCCATTGACACATCAACCGCTGGTGACAGACACCTGATCTCCTCACATCTGGATTATTTTCTCTTAATAAGTGGGGCCATATTGGGATGTGCAATTTTGATCTGGTATTATTATTATTATTATTATTATTATTATTATATACTAAGAATGCATCATAACTCATCAGGAAATAACTGAATTCAGCTGAAAGGATAAACTGATGAGACGTTGTTTTTTTTTTTTTTTATTCATCTATAATTGTAAATATTTGATTTAGAGATTGCCTTGCTTTGAGTTTTTTTTATTAGCCATCACATGTAAGTCCTGTAATGGTTCACAGAAAGGTTGCATGTCTTATTGTCTTAGAGACATGAGTTCTTGTGAGCTCAAATCAAGCAGACTGGGGACGATCGAGGCTTAGTGGTAATACCCATGATTTAATAGTGCATCTTAGATTTAGAGCTGTTTTTATAAAATGTCTGTAGAGCAGATCTTCATGACCTGCTGATAACCTGTCACTTCTGCCTGAATCAGTTTTAAGGGGATTTTGGTTATGTAGCATGTGTGGTGTCATGTTGGCACCTTCTGCAGAAGTTAGCCAAGATGATCTGCTGTTGGGTTTAATTGGTGGTATAAACTGGTGGCACATTAATGCTGTGTAACTGTTTAGTATCTCGTATCATAAAAAAGTCGGTCCTTAAATCGGATTGGCCTCTGAGCGCTTCACATTCGTATTAATGCGTGATATACAATACATTATTTTAAATCCATCCATTATCTTCCTCTTCATCCTATTTTAGGGTTGCGGGGGGTTCCCCATGCCCATCCAGGGGAGAACGTTTCGGGCGCTGGGCAGATACACCCAGGACAGGGCGCCAACCTATCACTGGGCACACACTCACACACACAGACACACTCTATATGGGGGAACTTGGAGAACTCAATTGACCTGATCCATGTTTTTGGACTGTGGGAGGAAACCAGAGAACCCGGAGGAAACCCACGCGGACACGGGGAGAACATGGAAACTTCACCCAGATGGGGATTCGAACCGGGAATCCCTAGTGCTGAGAGGAGAACGTGCTAAACCACTAAGCCACCGTGCCGTCTTATTATTTTAAATCATGCATCATAAATGGAAACACGGATTGATATAGACAGCAAACCGATTCCCGATGAGCACTAAACCTGTATCCTGTTCAGTTTACGGACTAGATTACTTCAAGAAGTTTGTTAATAATTTTGTTTTCAATAAACATTTATGAATCAAACCTTGTTTTTATTATAGTGTGTTGATTTACCATTTTATAAAAATAACAAGGCACTCCAGGTTGTGTATTATTGTGAATAAATAACGGAAAAGAGGTGTCACTATACACCACTATCTGTGATTTATTTACAATAATGCCACGCCTTCTCGTAACTCATTGCGTTTGTGTATATAGTACACGAACTGCTGGAAGTGTCTATTTAAGAATGTTAAATACATTTTTGTATTTTTGATGTAAATAATCATAACTTTGACTTATTCAAACAAGATAATTGACCTCTGACACGGTCTTATTTTTCAGCTACCAGTTCGACTAAACTGGAAGATTTGAGCTATCTTGATGAACAGCGTAACACACCCCTGCGCACCTCCATTCGGATGCCGTGGCACAATACCGGAGGCAGGCAGCCCCTTGATAAAGGTATGATATTCTCACACTTGCTGTAACTTTCCACAAAGGCTGTCTTTCCAACAAAATAACATTTCATTCCAAACACTTCAGGTTTCTCTTACTATTATCTGGGGAAAATATGTTCTCCAGAGTTTCAGCCAAAGAGGCGTTTCTGCAGCTGCATATGAATGCTGCATAGTTTTATTTATTTTTTAAATTGACTGAATAAGGTACATTTCTTTCTGTATAATTGTATTTTAGTTATATGCATTGTGGTCGAAGAAAAATGCTTTTCTGTCCCTAAATGTGAGCCAGATCGAGCTCTGTACATGTACTGTAGGCAACTCCACATCAGGGCTCACGATTAAATATTTTATTACCTGATATAACAGAATTTAAGCGCACTGTAGGTCTTTATGTAATGACTTTTCACACCATTCAGCAAACAACTGCTTTAATGTAGCCTGTGCACATCAGGGAGCTCAGTGCGAGCTCGGAGGTGGTGCAAACATTTGGTCCTGAAGGTTTCATGGTGATCGCTGTGCATAATTTATAAAAATTAAAATCACTGACTGCTGGTCGTCTCGCCGAACCCGTCAGTTTCATTCCAAATGTCTTTGGTGTGAAGCAGCAGGGGCTGTGTAAACAGGAACACTGTAAACATGAGATTTTGCAACAGGTAGAGTTTGGATTTTGTGTTTCCCTGACCGTGTCACTGCTCCAGAACTGGACTTTACAAATAAACCTTTGGACCCCAACAATATCAAGTAAAATGAGTTGTTTTCATGTCCTCTTCTGAACTCAGGTGCTTCATTTACTTGTGTTTTTATTTCATTATATATATATTATATATATATATATATATATATATATATATATATATATATATATATATATATATATATATATATATATATAATATATATATATATATATATATATATATATATATATATATATATATATATATATATATATATATATATATATATGGATCTCATGACTGCATTGCCAGGAGAAGCTCAGAACAGCCTGTCTTCAGAAATTCCTGATATATTTTCTGCTCGAGTCCTGTCCAGTATGAACAGTGATGCTGCAGGCACCCTGCACCTAACCGGCTCTTTCATCTCAGAGAGCATGCAGGGAGAAAGAAGATAGGGAGTGGGTGAGCGGGAGACAGACGGTTGAAGAAATGCGCATGCATTCAGGCCGCTTTAAGGAAGTGAAAAGGGCAAAAAGCTTAAAAGAGAAAGTGAACAGAGAAGTCGGGAAAGAAAAAGTTTCTTGACGTCTGACGTCACATCACAAGATTTCATTAAAAACTTCCAGAAAATTAAATTGTAATACACTATTTTGGGTTTAGTTTCTTTTTGTTTTGCTAAAAAAGACATTTTGTTTGGAACTTAGTTTTATATTTTTATGAGAATGAAAGGTTAAAGGTTTTCATATCAACGGACCGTCTTAGTTTAAAGCTTTGTAAATGATTTGCACGAAATTCAGTCATTCATTATCTTCCACTTAATTATTTACTGAGGTTGCGGGGGGGGGGGGGTTTGGGCGCTGGGCAGATACACCCAGGACAGGGTGCCATTCGCTGGACATACACTCCCTCACACAGACAGACACTATATGGGGCAATTTGGAGTATGTAATTTACCTTGATTGGCACGATTTAGTGGTTAGCACGTTCGCCTCTCAGCGCTAGGGATTCCCGATTCGAATCCCAACCTGGGTGGAGTTTCCATGTTCTCCCTGTGTCCGCGTGGGTCTCCTCCGGGTTCTCTGGTTTCCTCCCACAGTCCAAAAACATGGATCAAGGTCAATCCATATTGCCCCATATAGAGTGTGTTTGTGTGTGTGAGTGAGTCTGTGCCCAGCAATAGATTGGTGTCCTGTCCTGGGTGTATCTGCCCAGCGCCCGACACGTAACCCTAGTAGAGGATAAAGCGGAAGACAATGGATGGATGGAATTTACCTTGAAATCATGTTTTTGGACTGTGGGAGGAAACTGGAGAACCCGGAGGACACCCATGAGGAGAACATACTTACTCCTCTCAGATCGAGATTCGAACCTGGATCCCCAGAACTGAAAGGAGAACCATTAAACCACCACATAGCACAAAATATCATGTACATTGCACCTAAATATCATCTGCATATCATAACATGTTAAAATAGTTTTTGAAGAAAATATTCTTATTGTTGTCATTATTGATGTAGAAATGGGTCCTTTTTTAATCAAGAATTAAATGAAATGTTGATTAAATGCTTTGTAGTTTCATGCACTTTAAAAATATCAATATTTAATCAATGCTTTTAATAAAGAACTAATCATCGCTCAGTCTTTTCTCTTCTGATAACCTGATTCGGTTCGTTTTGCAGCACGCTTCACTCCTTACAAACCTGCGGATATCATGTTAAAGCCGCTTCTCTTCGAGGTCCCAAGCATAACCACGGACTCTGTGTTTGTGGGACGTGATTGGCTGTTCCAGCAGCTGGAGGATGTGTTGATTGGTGACCAAACAAGCGAGAGCCGAGGGGTCACCGTGGTGGGAAATGTAGGCTTCGGCAAGACGGCCGTCATCTCCCGCCTGGTGGCACTTAGCTGTCACGGTGGGCGCATGAGACAGATCGCCTCCAACAGCCCTCATGCATCACCTAAGAGTAAGCACAGCTATTACCTTCAAATGTCTCGCCAAAGCTTTTTGAACTTATTTGCTCTTGCTTTTGATTGTTTTCTGTGAGACGGAACTAACTTATATCATTTATGTCGACTTTCGTTTGTTGTGACGTTCTTTACTAGTGAGCCCGAGAAGGCATCCCAAATTCTGCTGGATTATTTTTCAATCTTAATGCACGGTTATTAATTCAATCCACATCCATTACATTCCGACAGGTTAAAAAAAAAATACATCAGGGTATGATTCATATTCTAGGATTCATACTTTTTTTCCCGATGGTCGCCATGTTTACTCTACTGTCTTAATTTTCAACAACCTCTGCAGCGGTCTAAAGGGTCATTCAGAAGATAAAATATAGACACGTTGCAGAAGGACAATAATGCAAAAGCACTTCTTGGCCCGGGCTTATAATCACGTTTCCTGCAAACAGTGTAAACGTTAATTTATTAATTAATTAAGTAATTGGGGCGGCACGGTTGGCTAAGTATTTAGCACGTTCGCCTCTCAGCGCTAGGGATTCCCGGTTCGAATCCCCATCTGGGTGGAGTTTCCAAGTTCTCCCCGTGTCTGCGTGGGTTTCCTCCGGGTTCTCCGGTTTCCTCCCACAGTCCAAAAAACATGGGTCAAGGTGAATTGAATTCTCAAAATTGCCCCATATAGAGTGCGTCTGTGTGAGTGAGTGTGTGCCCAGCGATGGATTGGCGCCCTGTCCTGGGTGTATCTGCCCAGCGCCCGAGATGTTCTCCCCTGGATGGGCATGGGGAACCCCACCGCGACCCTAATAGAGGATAAAGCGGGAGATAATGAATGAATGAATGAATGAATGAATTAGTAATTGGTTGCTTCTTGTTTTTTTTGTTATTATTTTAAGTAACTAAAACACCAAAACATACCCTCCATGTCACCTAAATATAAGTTTCCTCAGTGCCATGTTTTTGTAGATGTAAAGAGTATATGAACCTCCTCAGGGTGATGAAATGTAAGTATGGCAAATGCTGTGGTAGTCCACATTGTATTAATTTCAACATATACCAACCAGACATAACCTTATGGACCACCTGACTACATTTGTGTTGGAGACATAGACTCCACTAGACCCCTAAAGGTGCAGCAGCTTTTTTAACTTGATGTGATTTGTGAAGTGGGACCTCAATGAACCCTTGGACCTCTAGAATATCAAGTACATTTAGTTAGAAGCGTTGTTTTAATATCCTCTCATTAACTCGGACTTTGAGGTGCACAACCTCAAACCCATTGTTGTGTTCCTCAAAGCCATTAGGCTCCGTGGTCCAGTTCTAATGCTCACATGAGGTTCGTACTTTCTGCAGTAGATTTGGATCAGCTGAGGAACTTGGACTGGTCTGTAGCCATCAACAAACATTGATGTGCTGAGTATCTGACACCTTGTTTTTTATCAGAAGCACTGCAGACCAGTATACCCCATGAGAGCTGCAGTTCTGGAGATGCCCTGAGCTGTGCTCTGAGCTCCATTACAATTTGGCCCTTGTCAAATTCTCACTCTTTCCTATTTCTCCTGCTTCTAGCATCAACTTTGAGGATAAAATGTTTACTTGCTGCCAAATATATGCCGCCTACTAACAGGTGCCTTGTTGATATGATTTGCTCTTCACCTCTCAGTGGTCATAATGTTATACCTAGTGTGTGTGTGTGTGTGTGTGTGTGTGTGTGTACATTCACTGTAGCATGATGCCACTGATCTTTCAACAAATGCAAATGCATATGGAAAATATATTCCTATTTATGGAAATGATCTGTGATATTTTAACAGGACAGTAACCCAAAGCACATATCCAACAGAACATATAACTGGTTTGAAGAAAACCGCTTTAAAAAAAAAAAAAACACTTTGAAAACGTCTTTCATCCACCAATTAGAGAAATGCAAATATATGGGCTAGATTTGCATATAACTTCTAAAGGCTGTCATTGTTACCAATAAATAATAATAAATAAGGGTGTTGAATTGTGTCTGTTGCAAGAATCTTCCAAAAACTAAATATTTTTAACTTTTACCATTTTGTAATAAATTAGTAAACGCATCATTTATTTACATTTGCATTGTATTAATCCAGCCACTATTCTAGAACTGATCCAATTCTGTGTTATTAATACAACCTTTTCTCAGTTACAACTAAAGTAAGACACATTTAAAGCTTTATTATTGTGATTAACAGTAAAAAAATCGCAGCTGGATGACTCTGGAAATGATATCATAAAGGTCCTATCATTTTTTTATATATAAATTGCCCAAAAAAAAGAAAGTTGTGTAGTAGTCTGACGTGTAGCCTGCTCTTTCAGGATCACATTTTTCATACAGTGGCGACATCGTAAATTGTAAATCGGTTCATGCTGGCTCTGATAAAACTGCCATTTGCTGGAGTGAGCGGAAGCTCGTGTAGTCATTAAGTGTGAACTCATTAAAGTACACCTAATCTTCCATTACATTTGAAATAGATCACTTCAAATGATTGTGATTAAAACCACATTAGTTTTTACATTAATGACATTCATATATGTCATTTATTATGGTCCCAAACTGGCAGAGTCCTAGCCATTTGACTCTCGTCTGAAAGCAATATAGGAGTTTAAACAGCAGATTTGCAATATTTGAAGGTTCTGTCATACGTCATGACCAAAATGGAACGTTTTACAAATCTACACTGGGGATCATGCACAGGCATCACTAATACATCACAGACATCGCTGTGTTTTATTAGCAAATCCGATATTCACAGTTCAATATCAATAGGAAAAAAAAGCCATGGAAGAAATGAAGAGTCAGCTTTTTCTGCAGCTTGACTTTATTCTAATGAACACCGGTTTTAAAATGTTAACTCCATGCTCACAGTATTCCTCTGTCAGTGGAGTCAGAATGGAACACTTTAACCATCACTCCAAACTGTTTTTCACTTTTCAAATTGTTTTCTACATCCAAATATGTATTATATATATATATATATATATATATATATATATATATATATATATATATATATATATATATATATATATATATATATATATATATATATATATATATATATATATATATATATATATATATATATATATATATATATATATATATATATATATATATATATATATATATATATATGTATATATATATATATATATATATATATATATATATATATATATATATATATATATATATATATATATATATATATATATATATATATATATATGTATGTATATATATATGTGTATATATATATATATATATATATATATATATATATATATATATATATATATATATATATATATATATATATATATATATGTATGTATGTATGTATATATATGTGTATGTATATATATATATATATATATATATATGTATATATATATATATATATATACATATATATGTGTATATATATATGTGTGTGTGTGTGTGTATATATATATATATATATATATATATATATATATATATATATATATATATATATATATATATATATATATATATATATATATATATATATATATATATATATATATATATATATATATATATATATATACACACACACACACACACACACACACACATATATATGTGTGTGTGTGTGTGTGTGTGTGTGTGTGTGTGTGTGTGTGTATGTATATATGTGTATGTATATGTATATATATGTGTGTGTATGTGTTTGTACTTTTTTTTTTTTAAACTACTGCTATTTCAATTGCTGTCTTGCAAGAAAATCATTTTTATATCTTACCCTAATATTAATATTTTATTCAGGGGATCATTAGTACTTCATTAAGTAGAATTTCTCATGGTTGTGTGTCACTTTAACATTCATTTCAATGAAATAACCGTCATACTTTAGGGTGGTCGCTTCACCCGTATGTGCAGGAACTGTACACAACAAAATAAAACCAGGCGTGTTTAATGTGCTACACATTAGTATCGACGACCGTGTTTTTCTATTAGCCTTTGAAATTGGATAAGACTTATTGGTTGCTTTATTTTACTCTTCAGTTTTCTTGTATTTATGGCTGCTGTGGTTGTTGCTAGGTGGGAATCAGAGTTTGGAGCTTCCCATGAGCCAGCCTCCACACATCTCTCCCTCCTCCAGCACCACCAGTACGTTGCAGTCTGATAGCTGTCCCAGCACACCTGAGCTCCGACAACATCGAGAAGAAGCTGTTAAACGCCTGGCTGCAAAGGTAAAGAACATGACAACGACATTGTGTGTTTGTGTTCTAAAACAATCTTTGACTCTCAACAACCAAACATCTTTAAATGCATCAGATTTCCATCACATTATTTGTGGTGTATGTAATAATGCCAGCAGTATAATGTTGTGCAAATGTTTCATGCATGTTTGGGGAAAAAAAAATGCCATAAAGTTTTTTCAAACACACACAGAATTTTGGAGAAGTCATCTTTTCTCTTGGGTGTACAGGTTAATATCCTCCACTTAGATTATTTCAATCCATTTGTAGAACTCAGTCCAGCTTTTTTTGAAACCTTTAACTCATTTCTCCAATTAGAGTCTGAGTCAGTTTTCAGATCAGAGAATGTTTGGGCCGTAAATGGCTGCTGCAGGACCTCTTGTTCCTGTTCTATTTTTTAAAAAAGATAGTTCTTTGTGGCTGACTCTGTATGGTGCAATAAGTGCATCATGACCCGGCATGGTGGATTTCTCTAACTGCATTTAAGAATTATCAGTTTATTTTATTAATGCATTCTAAAAATCATTTCAACTGTAAACGACTCGTTTGCTTGTGAATCAACACTTTACATTTACATTACATTTGGTCATTTATTGGACGCTTTTATCCAAAGCGACTTACAAGGTGAACACAGGGTTCATCACAGCATCCCTGGAGCAATGAGGGTTAAGGGTCTTTCTCAAGGACCCACATTGGTAACTTCAGTGGACCTGGGATTTGAACCGCCAACCTTCAGCTTGATAGCCCAACGCCCTAACCACTGAGCTACCGCACCCTGAAATGAAGTAACAGTTGGTATTCATGCGAACTGTACTGTCCATGCGATAAACTTCTCATTATCGGGCCTGAAATGAAATGAATCTCAAATATTTGTGCTTAATGTGGAACATGGATGATTTGATGCATCTGTGTCATATTAACACAATTATCTAATAAACCAATTATGTGGGAAATTATGCAGTTAGATAATGTTTACATAATAATGGAGGTAAAATATCTGTATCTGTCATTTTGACAGTGGCATGATTGGTGTTGCCTGATGGGCTTGTTTAAGTTTAACTCAAGTTACTGGGATTTTACACACAGCAATTTAATTAATTTACAGAGTCAGAATAATCAGAATACTTGGAGGGAAATTGCAGAACAGTGATGCAGAAGTATAAAAATAAAACCAGTAAGTGACGAAACACTGATTTAAAAAAAATCACTTGGTTGTGTTGAGCAGCAAAGCTTTTTAGAAAATATGAAACTCATTCAAAGCAGTTTTAAGAGCTAAAGGATGAACTATTCAATATCAGTATATGATTTGTAATAAGTGCATGTTTACTAGCTGTAACTCATGTTTTTGGGTGATAATGACATTTAACACATCTTTGTCTCTGGAGTAATGACGAGGCAGCATGCTTTGCTGAAGTGAGTGGAATGTTAACGGATGTGTTGTTGGTTTGTAATCACTGTGCACATTTAATACATACTGTACAGCCATACAGTAGGAGGTATAAACTATGTTTTTAATATGGTTGTCAGATTACGACGTCCTCAGTATCAGGATATAGCCTTGTGTATATAAACAATATAGGTTTTAATAAAGCAGAGTTTAAGAAAACCATACCAGACTGCCGTGTTATAAAAGCCTGATCTCTCATGAAACATCATTTTTCTGTCTCTCATTCTCCAAATTAAAGACTGAAGTGCTATTAAACATTCAGCAGCAAAAGGATTTGAGGTATAAAAATGTGGACCTGCTGTCACTTATGGGTTACCATGGTAATTTGTTGCTAAGGTGGTCTTAAGGTAGATAATCACATTCACAGGAGCTCAGTTCAATCTGAGCAGAGTGTGCTATCTGTAAACAGCACATACAAACTTTATGAACTGAATGGGATCTAAAGCTGTGATGCAGGTGATAAAAAGAGCATCTCGTTGCAAATGTAAGTCGTCTCAACATGTCTGGCACAAAGAACTTGGAGAATTGTGTTGGTTAGTAGTAGCAATACTGCAGCATTTCTCCTGACTGTTTCAGTCCACTCTCTCTGTCTAGTGTTGTGATGGAGCTCAAATGTGACAAATACTTAAATGCTATGGTTAGTTTAGTTCGTGTGTGTCTCCCATGGCATGAACGAGTTCTCGCATTTTGTGTAATGTTTACATTTGGTCATGCAGGAGACGCTTTTATCCAAAGCGAATTTCTGTATCTCAACTCGATGGTTGAGGCTAGAATACAGGATCAGGATACAGTGAAATCAATGACCCACATTGGTAACAATGGTTCTGGAATTTGAGCCCCCAACATCAGATTGATAGCCCATCACCCGAACCACTGAGAAAAAGAGATCATGCATAATGAAATTTTAATCTAATCTTTATAATATTTTACTCATTAATCAAGTGTGAATTAACAAAAAACAACTTGCAAATTTGTAACATAATAAAATGGTGACATTTGTAATCAAACAAATGTGGGTCTACACACACACACACACACACATACACACACTTATTTTAGTTACCATGAGTTAATAAAAATTATTAATAATTAATAAAAATTTATGAAAATGTTTTATTTATAAATTGGCCTCCTTAATATTTGGCATTAGGGTGTCCATTGGGGGCATTAGCTCGTAATGTGTTTTTGAGGTTGGTAATAGTCAACAGTAAACAGTAAAACCCAACTTTTTTGTTTTTGCCTTGGCGCTGTATAAAAGAAAAGGCTTGATCCTATTTTTGGGGTGTTCCTGTTATTAATCTGTTGATATCAATGCTGATCTTATTCCATTTCTGCCTCTTCTCTGTTGTAATTAATACACTTGTTTGGATGCAACTGCTGGAGACGAAATATTCCACTTTTTTTTTTTTTTTTGCTCTCTAATCACACGTAAGGGAACTCAAAATGAGTACTTTTTACAGCTGTGGACTGTATTAAAATCTTTTACGCCTATCAACAGTACCTTTGCCTTGTGAGCCTTTAGATTCGTGTTTTATTGTCTTTCTTTTAATAAAACTTGTCTGTAAATAAAATGTGTATGTTACAGTTGAGATGAACTAGAGCAACAGAACTGACCTAATTAAAGTGAATGAATTATAAATCTGTTTACAGTCTGACCTGAAATGCTCAGAGTTCTGAAGTGCATATGAACCTGGTGATTATTTCCACTGATATTTTTACTTATTTATAAGGTAACTTTACCCAATTGATCCCTGATAAACTATTTTACCTGCTTCAGATTAAGTTTTTAATACCACCTTAACCGCATTAAAGTGTAGTTTAGTTTTACTTTGCCTGACTTGGAATTGGAATCATGTAATTTAGTTTATTTTGGATGTTTAAAAGGTTCCGAAAAGTTATATCTAATATAAAGTTTATCGCTTTAAATTATTAAATCAAATAAAATAATGCTAAAGTAATGTTCCAGTACTTTAGCGTTCACCTCTTTATAGCTCCTTATGTCTCTTTCTTTTAGTGTTATGGTTCTTTTTCTTTTATTCTATTTTAAGCTCTAGACTAAGCTCTTGGGATGAGCAACAAAGAAGCAACAGACTAATTTGCAGCTTTAAGAAAGTATTAAAATGTTTTCAACGTTTTTTAAAAAACAGTTGGTACATGAGCGCGAGGTTGAGAATAGGAGATATTTTAAATGGATGAACTTCTAGGGGAGAGTCAGTGAAGAGTGTACCGTCAGGCGTACTTTGAGAAATGAGAGTAACGAGGTGATCTGTGTGAGAGGACTGCCGGTTCACACCGATGCTAATTGCACTGAAATTGTCGAAAAGGCAGGGATATAAAAATGAAGCTGAAAGACTCGACTTCAGAGTGAATCTGGCTTTACTTCACTGAAATCAACAGAAAATCAAATCAAATCAGGTACAGCCAGCAGTAAAATTCTTTCCTGACATCTCGACATAAAGTTAAAAATTTGGATTTACAGTAAGAAAACAATTTAGATTTACGAAATAGTTATTGAAAAGGAGAAGTAAAAATAATATATGTATTTACAATGTGCAATTGAAATAAAAAAATAAAAGAAAACTGTACAAATATGGCACTGTAACGGATATAAACAAAAAATGGTCTTATAAGTTATGATTAAAGTGGTGGCATGGTGCATTTATGTGCAAGTAATGCAGTGCAGGGTTAAAAGTTATAAGTTATATAAAGAGTTATAAAGTGTTGTGGGTGGGATTGTGTGCGTTTAGTCCTGGTTTTCCACACATTTTTAAATTAATTTTATTTTTATGAAATAGCAGTTTCCATAATAACATACGTATGTATTCAGACAGTATACATGAGAATACAGTTTGTTTTGTATTTTGTTCATTTTAATTTCAAAGCCACCTCAATAATCATCTGTTCTCAAGCTGCTGTGTTTCACAGTGTAGATGAGACTCTGGTTTTCTTATCTTTATTCATCGATTATCTTCCTAAATGAAGATGTTTTTACTAAATGATTCCTGCAGTACTTAGTTGGTATAAACTTTAGACTTTTTAAATACGTTTGTAAAAATTTTTAAATGTTTTTAGGAATCCCTATCATCACTCAACGTACATGGATGAGTTATTAACTTTACTTACTTACGTTGTTATTTTTTAATTATGCTATTAAATTATATTCATGATTTCAGCATACGTTAATATTTTTAAAAGTCAATAAGGACATTGCTGATATAAATCATATATAAATGCACACAGTGTAAGTGTTTTTAGTTAAAATTGTTTTTTCTGTATATAATTAAGGAGTGACGTGCGTAAATCACGTCGTATTCACCCGTCCATAATCTATATTTTATTTTATTAATAAATGAAAACTGCTGCGCAACATCATTTTAAAGACCTGCGTGCTAAAGTTTACTTTGCAAATGATCTCTATTGCGAATCATTTCAATCATTGAACTTGAACATTAAGGATCTCACTTTAGAAGAGCGGCGCTTAATTAATCAGTTCGATTTTAGAGGTGATGTAAAGTACAATGTGTTATATATGATGCTGTATATGTGATGCATATACGCTCCCCACATCCAAAGTTCTTACAGATTACAATTTAAAGTGCTCTCTTTTAGCCTTTGTTAATTTATGGTTATGTGCAGCAGCTTAATATATCTTCAGATTATTATTATACTTGGTTATTAATCAAGTTTTGATTTATTCCTGTTTGCTTTCTATATAAAAAGGATGTTAACCTGTTTTATTATTATTATTATTATATTTAAACTTTTTATGAAAGACCAAACTGAGCAATCTTTACAGTGTTACAAACGTTATACTGACTGCCTTACTGACAGCTGTTTAAAATAAAAAATACGTTGAAACCACTGACTACCAAATTGTAACAGTTCTCTTTGTGGATGCTGCTTAAATAAACATGTAATCATGTCATCATTTAACAATTTGTACTTCACCCTTTATAAACATTAAGCCGTTCTTGTTAGTGTGGAGTGATTTTAAAGATTGCCTCAATAAATGTTGCACATCCTGAAAACCATAGCTGAAATCATTTAGTAACAAATCCCACTGGAAATTCAAGCTTTTTTTTATTTATATATATATTTTTTTTTTTTCAGGTGGTGGCGTATCATTACTGCCAGGCTGATAACACCTACACATGTCTGGTTCCCGAGTTTGTCCACAGTGTGGCCGCTCTAATGTGCAGAGCACGCCAACTCACAGCCTACAGGGAGCTCCTCCTCAAAGAACCCCACCTACAGAGCATGCTAAGTCTACGCTCCTGCGTCCAGGACCCAATGGCTGCCTTCCGTAGGGGCGTCCTGGAACCACTCAGCAACCTGCGCAAAGGTAACTTACCTAGTAGTTTTGTAGGTACTTTTTATTTATTAGCGATGTGTTATATCTGTGGGCAGCATGGTGGCTTTGCCTCTCAGCGCTTGGGGATCCAGGTTTGAATCCCAATCTGGGTGGAGTTTTCATGTTGTCCGCGTGGGTTTCCTCCGGGTTCTCCGGTTTCCTCCCACTGTCCAAACACATGGATTCAGGGTAAATTGAAAGCCCTACTTAGTGGTTAGCACGTTCGCCTCTCAGCGCTAGGGATTCCCGGTTTGAATCCCCATCTGGGTGGAGTTTCCATGTTCTCCCCGTGTCTGCGTGGGTTTCCTCCGGGTTCTCCGGTTTCCTCCCACAGTCCAAAAACATGGATCAAGTCAATTGAATTCTCAAAATTGCCCCATATAGAGTGTGTCTGTGTGAGTGAGTGTGTGCCCAGTAGATTGGCGCCCTGTCCTGGGTCTATCTGCCCAGCGCCGGAGACGTTCTCCCCTGGATGGGCATGGGGAACATGAATGAATATGAATAAATGAATGAAAGATAATGAATTAATAATAATAATACATTTTATTTCATTGGCGCCTTTCTGACACTCAAGGACACCTTACAGTTTACAATAGGTATTAAAAGATAAATTATGACAACATTAAAACAAGTAAAGTTAACAAAAGAAGACAGAATAAAACAATCATAGAGCATATGCAATTATAAATTGCCCCATATAGTGTGTTTGTGTGTGTGTGTGTGTGTGTCTATGAGTGAACATTTACCCAGTGATAGATTGACGCCCTGTCTTGGCTTTATCAGCCCAAAGTGTTCTTAACGTTCTTAATTTGGAATTAATAATAATGACAACAATAAAGGATTATAGAACCCTGTTCATATTAGAGGTCACTGGTATAATCACTCGTTTAATGAAAGCCAGTGATGACTAAACAGCAGAGAGGCGTAGACGAGCCGTACCGTTCTGCTGTCCACACTGACCTCTTAAAAAAAAACGCTGTTACTTGGTGTTCTTGCTGAGAACTGACATATTTGTTAGCTTTTTAAAGCAACAGGCAGCAGACTCATTTCAGGGTCACTGTGGTTTGTTGAGCACAGGGGTCCAGGCTTTTCTTTTAGTTGTACATTTAATCAATAGTGCATTATGGGAGGCCAGGGCTAAGACATTGATAGACTGTCCTGCTGCTCGAATGATTGAATACAGAAACGTCTGTATGTCAATATGACAGCAGTCGCAAAAGACAAGAGGGCTGCCAATACCAAACCCTGGTCCGCCTCAGCCGCCCTGCTGCCGTATTGTAACACAGGGTCCACTGTATTCTGGATAAAGTAAAAGAATATTAATAATAATGTGTGATTTTGTCATTGAAGCAGAGGTCTGTTATACTTTTTTCTGACTTGTACAGGGTCGTTGCATGAACTTAGGTTTGTTACGGAATATCAAAGATGTTCAGAATTAGCTGACACACACATATACAGTCCTTGATCTACACCTTAGAGCTTCTTCCTTTTTGTATGAGCTCAGTCGGCTTGATCAGGAAAAAAAAAAAAAAAAAAGCTCAGATCTCCATGTTGGTCTGTAATGAATTTTTAAATGCCCTTTGAATTTCTCTACATGAATCTGGAAGTAGAATTTCCCTACCATCATACCTGTTTTATTTCACAGCCTTATATCCAAATTTACTTTGATTTTTAAATGAGATTATTTTGCGGTGGCATAAAGCTTATGTTCATTCTTGTTCTTTTATTTTTGTAAAATAGAGACACAAATAATTTATACTGCATTCTTTAGCCTCTTAATTCCAGAGCACATGTGTTCTTGCAGCATTGTCCTCACATTAAACAAATCATTTATATACTGTATGAATACCTATCGACTAGAACGCTCATTCTTTTTTGTTTATACATCTCTCTCCTGAATATAAATCTTACTACTTTTATTAGTTGTAGTAAGTAAGATGTTTGTGCAAATGTTCTGCTGTAGTGTTTTACTCTCGACATTTAAAAACTGACATGAAATGAATTTTTATCAGCTTTTAATGCGATCATGTCATTTTTATCATTTTTTTAAATTCATGGTTGTTTTAAAAAAGACCCTCATCATTTTGCTTTAATTTATTTATTTACCAGAGAGAAAGATTCCAGAAGACGATTACATCATCTTGATTGACGGACTTAATGAAGCAGAGTTTCACAAACCAGACTATGGAGACACTATTGCATCTTTCATCACTAAGAGTATCTCCAAGTTCCCCACCTGGCTCAAGCTCATCATCACTGTACGAGCCAGCCTTCAGGTACAAATGAAATACTATTCCTAAAGCAGCGTCTGGTTTTCTATGCTTATGTACAGTAATCAACCTTCCTTAATATCAGTAATTAAGTTACTTATTGGTGATCTGCACTTTTATTTACAAACAGTTATGTTGTCTGCAATTGTAACTAAAACATTACTCATTTTGACTACATACTGTTTTATTCATCTCATCTCATTATCTTCCAATTAATCCTATATTAGGAACTAAGGGGGAGGGAATTTCGGGCACCTGGTGGATACACCCAGAACAATGTGCCTTGAATCCATGTTTTTGGACTGTGGGAGGAAATCGGAGAACCCAGAAGAAACCCACACAGACTGAAACTCCTCCCAGATCACGATTCAAAATTGGATCCTCGACTAAACCACCATACTGCCCTTATTTTATTAATTATTTAGGGTTTCTGCATTAAATGAGGGTACCGAAATTTTGGAACACCACATTTTTTTGCAAAGATGTTTCGAATAAAATGTTAAATGTTATTAAAATTTACATTTCTTTTGCTGAATATTCAGAAATTCGATTCAGATTGATTTGATTTGAATTGCAGTGCGCTGTTGTCAAAGTCCAAAGCCACAAGAAATGGAAATATGGCTGGTAAACACCAAAGTACCATGTATTGTTTCAAGTAAAGTGAATCGTAGAAAATGTGCTTCCAAGTACAGATAAAGAAATCTGTCAGATACGAGCTGTCTGTAATGCACAAAGCTGCATGCTGTTAGTGCATTAAAGAGAAAGTTGCTATTCATGCATTATTAATGAGAGAAACAGACTGCTGGTTATATATTCTGTCCCGCGTTCGGTTTGTGCTTGATCTGTATGTTTTACAGTCCATCAAAGTTAAAGATCAAAGCTGATTATTCTCAGTGATACCTAGAAAACTTTTTGTTTTATAAAAAACAAAAACAGATATGTACAGGCAGCAGGTTGCACCAGGTTAATACATTCCTGTGAAATCCATCTTAATGTTTAAAGTGACCACATTTTGATGGCATCATGATCACTCAATTGGTAATGCATCAAAGATAACGCCGCATTATAAAATATTGTTATATTTAATGACATTTCTATCATTTTATACTGTTAACTGCACCATAGTGAGGGTCTTTTTCAGTCTGTAGCACCATACAGTGTGAACAGAAACAACATTGACATTATTAACACTCTGTGTCATCAGTCAGCCTATAATAATTGACATAATTTGTGTCATTTAAGCAACTCGATGTATTTTAATGTAACCAATTACAGGCGATAGAACAGGGACATCAGCATTTGATAATAAAGAATACAAGTGCATCAAAGTGACCGTACAGTCAGATATTATACAAAATGCATTAAGTTTAAGCCCAGCGATAGATTGACACCCTGTCCTGGGTGTATCTGCCCAGCGCCCGAAACGTTCTCCCCTGGATCTGCATGGGGGAACCCCCTCACGACCCTAATAGAGGATAAAGTGGAAGATGATGGATGGATGATGATTAAGTTTAAGTAAAGACTAATGGCAAGCTTTTCTTGCCTTATCACGTTAAAATTTATTTATGGAGGGTTTATTATATTTCTGTCCGGACACTTTCAAGATTGACCAAAGGTTCTTGGGTATTTTTTATAGATTTTTATTTTACTTCACGAAAAATTTAAATAAAATATAAAGTCTGTCTTTTTTTTTTTTTTTTGGTACAAAGTAAATAATGTTACAAATTTTTGATCAATTGTGTCCAAATGCATGAAACTAAGATAAGAGAAGATAAGCTAGACTTTTATTTGTCCCACAATGGGGAATTTCACATTCTCAGCAGCAAGTTACACTAGAAATAGGTGAAAAAGATATTTAGCAATTAAAAAGAAGTTTAAAAAAATACAGAAATTCAATTAGAAATCTCTATATACACAAGGTAAATTCCAATTTCCAGCTATGTAGAAGACATGTAACAGAGGAACAAGAAGTAAATTAGGGGTGTATTCAACTAAGTATTTTCATAGTCGAATCTGATTCGTCAGATTTTCCCTATAGTCGACTGATAGTCGAATCAGTTAAAATTTCACCACAAGATGGCGCTATAAACGTGATTTAAAAAAATATATATATTTTACTTGTTTTTCTAGAGCACCGTAAATGGAATCCCCGTTCTGGACATTTTTCCACTTCAAAGAAAAAACCTAAAAAAAACTAAAAACCTAAAAATTAGGATGATTTTATTTGACAAAAGGCTATATATATATAACGAAAACAAAGACATTTCATGTAAAAACTAATGCTTAGCAGCAGCCATGGGCGCCCCCATGTGGTCAAAATGGTACATTCGACTATGGGGTTCATAGTCGACTACGGTTCTCCGAATCGAATCGTCGAATCAGCGAATATTGCAGCTCACCACTAAAGTAAATAAAAAGATGAAAAATAAATATATAAAATATTTTAAGCGTCTATGGAAATTAGTTATTTAAAAAAAATTTTTTTTTTATATTGCACTTATTTATTTGGTGTTCAACAAGTTCTTTAATAATAATAATAATAATAATAATAATAGTAATAATGATCAGAACTTGACGTTCACGTTTGCATGTGATGCTGGCCTTCTTATATAATTCACACTCATTTTAAAACTAAAGAATAAAATAGTTCTTTTTGGATTTTGTAGGAGATCACGGATTTGCTTCCCTTTGCCAAGATCAGCCTGGACGATTTCCTTGACAACACGGAGATCGGCTCAGACCTGAATGCCTACGTCCAGCACCGAATAAACAACAGTCAGGATGTGCTGAACAACGTGTCTCTGAATGGCAAAGCCGATCAAGTCACAGTGTCCAAGCTGAGCTCCCACCTTGTCTCCCGCAGCCAGGGCTCGTACCTCTACCTGAAGCTCACCCTCGACCTTTTTGAGAGGGGGCACCTGGTGATTAAGAGCTCCAGCTACAAAGTAGTGCCCATCTCCTTGGCTGAGATCTACTTACTGCAGTGCAACATGAAGTTCAGGAGTAACTCTGCGTTCGAGCGCGCCGTGCCCATCCTCAACGTGGCTCTGGCCTCTCTGCATCCGCTGACAGACGAGCAGCTCTTTCAGGCCTTAAATGCTGGTGCAGTGAGAGGAGAGCTGCAGTGGGACGACTTTAAGCAGCGTATGGAAATGCTGTCTTCGTTCCTGATCAAGCGGCGCGATAAGACGCGAATGTTCTGTCACCCGTCGTTCAGAGAGTGGCTGGTGTGGAGAGCGGACGGCGAAAGCTCAGACTTTCTCTGTGATCCTAGGTAAGTGCAAATTAATTAGCTGTGATTTTAAGACTTTTAGAACCGTAAATGGCTTTATTAAGGGCCGAAACATTAGGTATTAATATAAATGTTCTTTAACCTACATAATTGAGCTGAGAATTCCTGATCTAATTAGTGTATTCACCTCTAAATTATTAACCTTCTGTGAAACAAACGATGTCCATAAATACATTTTTGCACTTAATAAGATTACAGGTGGCTTAGTGGTTAGCACGTTCTCCTCTCAGCACTAGGGATTCCCAGTTCGAATCCCCATCTGGGTGCAGTTTCCATGTTCTTCCCGTGTCTGCGTGGGTTTCCTCCGGGTTCTCCGGTTTCCTCCCACAGTCCAAAAACATGGATCAAGTCAATCGAATTCTCCAAATTGCCCCATATAGAGTGTGTCTGTGTGAGTGAGTGTGTGCCCAGCGATGGATTGGCGCCCTGTCCTGGGTCTATCTGCCCAGCGCCCGAGACGTTCTCCCCTGGATGAGCATGGGGAACCCCACCGCGACCCTGATAGAGGATAAAGCGGGAGATAATGAATGAATGAATAAGATTACAGCACTCTAGTTATGTTTTCAACTTTATTATTTGTATTTACGGGCGGCAGGGTGGCTTAATGGTTGGCATGTTCTCCTCTCAGCGCTAGGGATTCCCGGTTCGAATACCAATCTGGGTGGAGTTTCCACGTTCTCCCCATGTCCTCGTGGGTTTCCTCCCACAGTCCAAAAACATGGATTGAGTTCTCCAAATTGCCCCATATAGAGTGTGTCTGTGTGAGTGAGTGTGTGCCCAGCGATAGATTGGCGCCCTGTCCTGGGTCTATCTGCCCAGCGCCCGAAACGTTCTCCCCTGGATTGGCATGGGGAACCCCCCCCCCCCCAATAGAGGATAAAGCGGAAGATAATGGATGGATATGTGCTAAACTAAATGAATTAATTTTTGTACAAAGTAGAGAAAGAAAGGCACCGATTCCCTTCCTGTGACCATCGTAGGGGTCAGAAAACTGAAAAACTACAATTTTCTGGATCCACTACGTACATTTCTGTTTGTGAAGTGACTGGAAGACCTTTCTGTTTTTGTCCTTGTGTATAAAAGCATGTTTTGATGTGAAGTGTTTGGGAGTGTTCATAAAAATTGATCTGAAGGAAGTTATTAAGTATGAATATGGTCCTGATTAATATTTGATCGGGACACTGCCTATTTTAAATTCACGACAATGCAGTTTTATCGATCTAAACTTGTTTACGCAGTCTGCCTGTGCAGTTCCACACTTTCTTATTTCTTTAAAAGAACCAGCCGGTCAACCAGATCTGTCTGGTTCTGTGCGGATGGTGGAACAGTAAAGAACTGCTGTTAGTGAAGTGCACTGTGATATGGTTGCTTACAGCGCAGCACTGTACCTGTCATGCATCTGCCACCTTATCTCAGTACTAATCAGCCTGAATAGATCTCTTGACAAGGCTCTCGTCAAACGGCCTGGCAAGTTAAAAAAAAAAAATCATTTCTGCTGTCAGGGAAATTAATCAGGATTAAGTGGCAAATGCCAAGATGTTGGTTATTTGATTAACAGCTTAATCCCACCTGTTAGATGAAGGAGAGCTCTTCTGTATGTGTTCATCTGCTCAAGATCTCCTTATTTACGAAATCATTTTATATTCGTAAGCAGGTTCGGCTACGTCAGGTTACATTTCTACATCCAGCAGAACAATGAGCTGAAACATTATTTCAAATAACAATGAAACCGGGGCGGCACGGTGGCTTAGTGGTTCAGCACCTTCGCCTCTCAGCGCTGGGTGGAGTTTCCATGTTCTCCCCATGTCCGCGTGGGTTTCCTCCGGCTTCTCCGGTTTCCTCCCACAGTCCAAAGACATGGTTGAAGGTCAACTGAATTCTCCACATTGCCCCATATAGAGTGTGTCTGTGAGAGTGAGTGTGTGCCCAGAGATAGATTGGCGCCCTGTCCTGGGTCTATCTGCCCAGCGCCCGAAACGTTCTCCCCTGGATGGGCATGGGGAACCCCCCCGCGACCGTAGTAGAGGATAAAGCGGAAGATAATGGATGGGTGGATGGAAAAATGAAATTGCTAAACACAGTCAGCCTTCTGTCCTGATCTCTACGACTAACAAGTTGCAATGAAAAAGAGTTTAACTAACTCATCCCAAAATATAGAATTACTTTTTTGTATTTTAGATGTATTTGTGTTATTGTAGAAACTTGGACTTGGACCTATTGTCGAGCTATTTTCGCAACGTTAGAATACATTAAACACCATTTGACTTCTTCATTCCCTTCACCCCACACACTTGTTCAGCAGATGCTACTTGTGTAATCAAAGAGTGAGTGCATTAGAGTTTGAGACAATGCAGAACTGGTGCGGAGCTGCTATGGGGGCGGTATCTCAACATCCCGATGCTCTGTTGGTAATATAAACGACACTGTTTCTTCGATGGGCTGTTTGTTCTGAATTTGTGTGTAAAGCAGTTTGTTGCATTGAATTTCTATAAAGCTGCTTTGGGACAATTAGATCTTGTGAAAATCCGTGATCGTTCAATAGTTTAAAGAAATTTTGTCTTATTGCCCTCTTTAACAGTGGTGTCAATAATTGTCAGGTGGAAAAAAAAAAAAGGATATGTGTGGTGTTCAGTACTTGGGTGTTTTAAATGGGAAACCTGAGTTTTTGTTGCTTATTGTGATGAACGGTAATGTTTTATTTGTATATATATTTATACATGTAATAATTTATATATTTATATATTAAACAATGTTACCACATTCTCCTCTCAACGCTAGGGTTCCCAGTTCGAATCCCACTCTGGGTTGAGTTTCCATGTTCTCCCCATGTCCACGTGGGTTTCCTCCAGGTTCTCCAGTTTCCTCCCACAGTCCAAAAACATGGCTCGAGTCAATTGAGTTCTCCAAATTGCCCCATATAGAGTGTGTCTGTGTGAGTGAGCGTGTGTCCAGCGATGGATTGGTGCCCTGTCCTGGGTCTATCTGCCCAGCGCCCAAGACGTTCTCCCCTGGATGGGCATGGGGACCCCCCGCGAAATATGGATGGATGGATATTAAACAATTTGGAATTTGACTAAATACAATATTGTATTTCTTATGAAATTAAAAATGTACTGTATGCACCTTTCATGTCCTTCACTGTGATGTGGACAACACTGTGTTTTTAAGTGTTGCTGTTTATTATTCTAATATTTGGTTGATATTTGGTATAATTTCTGTCATTTTGGTTGGTTAGTGTGTCCGCACCATATCAGCAGTGGGACTAACAAAAGAATCCTGTGAGTCACCTTCCCACACTACATACTGTTCCCCTTAGTGAGACAGACAGTGTCCTGTCTCTGTCTTCCCTCTGATTCTTCTCTCTGGTTCTCTCTGGTTCTCTGACCCTTTCCCCATTATTGCATGCAAACCTAAAGGCATGCTTTAAAGCCGAGACAGAAAGAGTGTCTTGAGAAGAAGTCCTGGCATATCAGCTTGTTATTTCTTCTCTAAACCCATGAGAGCTCGCAGGCCAGCACTTTATTTGGTGGAGGTGAATCGGTGAGCTGATCAAAGCTAGCGGTAGTCATGCATGGCCTTTTAATGAAGCTCCCTGTTAATGAACACAAGTCAGACTCCGAGCTGAGTATGAGGGAACACAAGGTCGTCTCCTCTTTTCTACTATACGGAGCCTGCATTTTGTTTGCTGACCTACAGATTCCTGCAAAAGATGTGCTCGGAAAATTACATCCGATAATTATGAGCTTGTTCATTTTTTGAATACGTTTATAATGTGATTAATGTTAAACACGGTTACACCGGCTCGCTTTTTAAAGGCTTAGGCTCAGATTTATAACACTGTATACGGCTTTCTTCATACAGCACGCTCGATGCTTGGTTAGGGTGGTCAATGTGATGGTATGTGATATGATGTGATGTGATTATTTGCTTCTCAAATCCACAAACACATGCTCTGCGGAACCGAAAATACTAAATTAGCACAGGGTGTAAATGTGTGTGTATGTATGTCTGCCCTACAATAGACCTTTGACCTTTCCATTGATGTTTACATGCCTTTTTTTTAGCTGTAGCGTATTAGGTTAAGCAGCTTAGATATGAATTAATCAATCAACTTCTTCTCTTCTGTCTGCAGGAGCGGTCATGCCCTGATGGCGTTCATGTTGTCTCGACAGGAGGCCAAGTTAAACAGGCAGCAGACCATGGAACTGGGCCACCACATTCTTAAAGCACATATATTTAAGGTCATTTTTCATTCAAACTTTTTCCTATTGCCCTTTAGTAGCTCAAAAGACATATGCCGTGTTTTTACTTTGGATCGCATTTAATTTGGAGTAAAGCAATGAATTATTCTAGTTAATGAAGGTTTAAAATCATATAGAGGTTTATAAAAGGCTCTAACTTGGAAAAACTGCACAAAACCATTTATTAATTCATGTGTGTTGTGTAAACATTGTCATTAAAATATTAACTATTTTAAAACGACAGTGACGTTATTGCCGCTACACACACAACTGAATGTTGTAATCTATTATTAAAAATTGGGTATTCAGTGAAGCTGTGTACATATCTTAAATCAAATAATAAATAAGTCATTTTGCTGCCAGTCACTTGAATGCTGGTGGCAGCAGTCTTCTGTAGCTCTAACGGTCACATAGATTACCTGTACGCTGGCATGTGGATGAAGTCTGTTGACACAAGAATCATAAACTAAAAAAAAAATGGCTCAATTTCCGTCTGTTAATAGAAAAGTTGGTTCATCAAGATGAAAAACATCAGTGATAAGAAGTTGGTTTGGCGTGGTGGGACCTGGAACATGGCAACACACTGTGAACAGCTTATAAAACTAAAATAGCCAGGCTCTTGGAATAACACTATATGGTGGAAACAAAGCAGCGACCTAAAAAAAAACTTTTTAAATCGTGTTTTGAAGTAAAAACGAGAAAAAAAATCTTTTTAACTGTGAAGTTTCTAATAAAAAAAGGCATTTAACTGGTTATGTATTCTGACCTTAGTTGGGTATTCATCAACATCATAACTAATTGTGCTCCACAGGGTCAGAGTAAGAAGACTGGGGTATCATCCAGTGTTCTACAGGGTATGTGGATCAGCTGGAGCACTGACAGTCTGTCTGCTGCCCTGGCGTCACTGAGGAACCTATACACACCTAATGTGAAGGTATACACACCTACACACACACTCTCAGTTTATTATAGTCTTAAGCTTATTACTGATACACATTGACTAACATCACTTAAATTGACCTATAAGCGTGTTCGTGATGGTTTATTTGATCCTGTACATGTTTCTGTCAGTTGTAATGGAATTGCCGTGTAGCATAGCTGATGGAAGCCTGAGGCAACAACATCCTGCTGAACAGTTGGTCTTATCTTCAGTGCAGATGTGATTTATTCAAAACACATTAAAATATAGTATGTTTTTAGACAGTTGGACACAAACAGCCTGAATTCCTAAGAAATTGTAAGTCAGTAGTAATATAGATCGATGCAAGAAAGAAACAACACTAAGACCCTAAAAAAAAAAAAAAGAAATTCAGGGAACCACAACCCCAATACGGAAATACGGGTCTTCCATCCATCAATTATCCGCCGCTTATCCAATTCTGGGATAAGCAAAGAGTCCCGGACATCCCTATCCTCAGTTACCTCATCCAGCTCTTTAGGAGGCACACAGGCATTCCCAGGCCAACTAGGAGAAATAATCTCTCCGTCCTCCCCGGGTTCTTCTCCTGGTTAAACATACCCAGAACACCACACCAGGAATGAGTGGTAAGCCATTCGGTAATTCAGAAGGGGCTTGGAGTAAAGTCACTGCTCCTCGAGAGGTACGGGTCTTCCATCCATCCATCCATTATCCGCCGCTTATCCAAGTCTGGGAAAAGCAAAGAGTTCCAGACATCCCTATCATTTGGTCATTTATTGGACGCTTTTATCCAAAGCGACTTACAAGGTGAGCACAGGGTTCATCACAACATCCCTGGAGCAATGAGGGTTAAGGGTCTTGCTCAAGGACCCACACTGGTAAATTCAATGGACCTGGGATTTGAACCCCCAACCTTCAGATTAACAGCCCAACACCCTACCCACTGAGCTACTGTGCCCTATCCTCAGCTACCTCATCCAGCTCTTTAGGAGGCACACAGGCATTCCCAGGTAACCAGGAGAAATGATCTCTCCGTCCTCCCCGGGTTCTTCTCCTGGTTAAACATGCCCGGAACACCACACCGGGAAGGCGCCAGCTACCCGAACCACCTCACCTGGCACCTCTCGAGGAGCAGTGTCCTTACTCCGAGCCCCTTCTGAATGACCGAACTCCTTACCCCTCATTTCTAGGGGAAACTGTCTTCAGCTAATAAAATGTCATCACATATTGAATTCCCGTTCCAGCCAGCCGACTTCCAGATGAGAACCGAAGACGTTCCCACTGTTATCAGATACGCTCGGAACAGAAACGTATTAGCAAGAATAATTGATTGAGGTTGCCGTGGTAGCTGATGCATGAACTACATCAGATCAAGTTTGCATTTATGTGGCATGTATTAGAATTGCAAATCAAGTCATGTGCTTAAAGTTGCACATGTTGTTTAAAAAAAAAAATACAGTTTCTGTATGTGTTTTCGGTGGTGTAGCCTGTGCATATCAACATCCAAAACGAAATTAGAGCTTCCTCCCTCAGGGCAGAAACATGGAGACGGATCCGATTAGCGAACAAGCATATTAATGGAAATTGAATGATATTTTAGGCAAAGCAACGGCAGCGAATGGTTTAATATTTGCTCAAAGCGTAGTACATTCTGTTACATGCCGTCGTTTAACTGAGACGACTTTTCTATTTTGATTACAATGTCTACAAAAGCCCTGTTCGCTCGCATGGTTTCCGCCCTGAAAAGCAGCCTCTGTCAATCTCTATAACTTTGCTCGTCTTTTCCAGATTTCCAGCAGTCGCCGTTCTCCGGCACTAATGCCGATGGTTAGTTTAATGCTCATTCGAATTCGCTTATCAAAAGAAAGAATAGTGCTTGATTAAAGTCGCAGAATATGCCACTCTGTGCCAGAGTGCCTAATGAATAAGACCATTGTGATTAGTATGCTTTGCTAATCAGCAGGTTGTGTTCGAGAGCTCCAGGCACTGAGTGAGGTGTAGAGCGGATGAATTGATTGTTCCAAAACGGCTGAAAGCAAAACCACAGAGCTTTGAATAATCTCTTTCACTCAACAGACTTGGTTTCATTGCATGTAGGGGCTTGTAATAATAATAATAATAATAATAATAATAATAATATTGTTTAAAGTTTAGTGTCAGGGATGCTCATTCGTTTAGATTTTTCAGATATTGTAAATGCAGTGTCCTTGAATTTTGCCTCATCACGTAGCATGGGGTGTGGTAGCTCAGTGGTCAGGGTGTTGGGCTATCAATCTGAAGGTTGGGGGTTCAAATCCCAGGTCCACTGAAGTTACCAATGTGGGTCCTTGAGCAAGACCCTTAACCCTCATTGCTCCAGGGATGTTGTGATGAACCCCGTGCTTACCTTGTAAGTCGCTTTGGATAAAAGCGTCTGCAAAATGACTAAATGTAAATGTAGCATCACTCGTTAAAAGCATCACGAATGTGAATGTTTTTCTGTCTCGGTACATTTTCTAGCTTATTAAACATGTTGTAAACCTCTGGCGTGCAGGTGAGCCGCTTGCTGATGCTGGGTGGCGCTAACGTGAACTACCGTACTGAAGTTCTGAACAACGCCCCGGTACTGTGCGTGCAATCGCATCTGGGTCATCAGGAGATGGTGGCCTTGCTGCTGGAGTTCGGAGCCAGTGTGGAGGTTGCATCTGAAAACGGCACCGATCCACTGGGGTATGCTGCTGCTGCAGGACACGCCACCCTCGTTACCCTGCTGTGCAAGAAAGGCGCCAAGGCAAGTTCTGTTAACTTGTGTCTAGATCTTGAGAAGTGTCTGATTTCCTAGTTTCTACCTAAGATTGAAGCATGTAGGGTTTCCGGGCAACAGATTAAATAAAATATTCATTCATTCATTCATTATCTCCCGCTTTATCCTCTATTAGGGTCGCGGTGGGGTTCCCCATGCCCATCCAGGGGAGAACATCTCGGGCGCTGGGCAGATACACCCAGGACAGGGCGCCAATCCATCGCTGGGCACACACTCACTCACACAGACACACTCTATATGGGGCAATTTTTTGAGAATTCAACTGACGTGATCCATGTTTCTGGACTGTGGGAGGAAACCGGAGAACCCGGAGGAAACCCACGCAGACATGGGGAGAACATGGAAACTCCACCCAGATGGGGATTCAAACCAGGAATCCCTAGCGCTGAGAGGAGAACGTGCCAACCACTAAGACACCGTGCCGCCCTAAATAAAATATTAGTGTTTATTTTTTATGTATCTGTATTATATAGTCTGCTATAAATTAGCGGCTGATTGTATGTAGTGTGTTGACTAACAGGTGAATCACGTGGATAAAAATGGGCAAAATGCTCTGGTACACGCTGCTCTGAGGGGCCACCTGGACATCATCCATTACCTGCTGGAGCAGGAGTGGAGCCGAGAGGGGCAGCAGCATGAGCTCAGCCTGAAGAGCAAAGCCTTACAGCAAGCGCTTATTGCGGCCTCCAGCATGGGACACACACAGGTCAGCTCACACACACACAAGTACAAGTACATCTGTCGGCTGTCTTTGGCTTCAAGCTTTTTGCCCGTCAGATCAGATCTATCTGTTTACATTACATTTGGTCATTTAGCAGATGCTTTTTTTATCCAAAGCGACTTACAAGGTGAGCACAGGGTTAATCACAGCATCCCTGGAGCAATGAGGGTTAAGGGCCTCACTCAAGGACCCACATTTGTAACTTCAGTGGACCTGGGATTTGAACCCCCAACCTTCAGATTGATAGCGCAATGCCCTAACCACTGAGCTACCACGCCCTATTCTATTCACCCGGTTTAGTACGAAGATTTCTGTAGTGTTTTTTTTTTTTTTTTTTTAAGTAAAGCTGCATACAAAAGTTTACATTTAAACATAATGTCCCACCAACAATCTTATTTTAATGCCTTCATCCTGCGTTGCTTGAATAGTAACATGTTTTCGAATATATCATATATCGTATTGAGATGTGTTCAGGTACATTTCTAGTGTACTGCTATTCCGGCAGCGGAAAACCCGCACCACTGACTGAAAACAACTTAGACAGACATTAACATTCAGGCGTTTCAAAGTCAAAGTAGGCTTTATTGTCAATTTCTTCACATGTACTCTACATACAAAGTAATCGAAATTATGTTCCTCACTTTCCAACGGTTACAGACATTTATGACATTTAAACATAAAAACAAGAAAGTGAAATACAGTGTGATGTATTGGAATTTACAGTAAAAAAAAGTTTAAATACTATGATTTTGTAGACAATGAAAGGCAATGTAAATGCGATTTAAGTAGTAACAGTAATGATAATAATAATAATAATAACAACATAATAACTATAGTAATAATAGCAGTAACTAACAATATAACGTTTATTGCTGTCTTGGCAGGAAATTTTCAACACAGGTGTGTGTCCAACGCCACTGAACGCTATTAAATCTGACTGCATTTGTACAGAGAATCTAGATACATAGTCTGCACTATACTGTTGGTTCTCCATTCGCGGTACAATGGAGAACCTCATGGTCCAGTGCATTAAGTGCAGATTGCTGCACTGCTGAAATAGCAATATGCCAAAGTCAGAGCACCGTCAAGTGACATGCCAATTAGTTTATTGTATGTAACGACCAAAGCACATACATGAATTCTTAATAGAGTTGGTTCAAAGACATAATGACACACCCTAAATCAAGCTGCACGGCTGACTAATTACTAAAATAGCATCCGAGGTGTCCAATCATTTGCATAAGGGCCGTGTTAACATGTCTTTACTGCGTGATCAGCGTGTGTGTCCACTTTGTGCGGATGTCTCTGTAGTGAACGTTTACCTCTCCACACTTGAAACCCCACTAATAGGTGCTTTAGTGATACGGTTGCCATGGGAGATTAGCCATGGCAACAGGGTAGTGTTCGACTGCACTGTTAGACATGTAAGGCCATGCATTACATTTTCTCCTCCTCATGATAAAGCCACGAGGACAGACTAATGAAAAGGAGAGTTTAAAGGACACCCGGTCAAAAAACAATGAAGATGATTAAAAGCTTAAAAGGCTGATTTTATAGCATAAACAGAAAGTAGCTTGGGTCATAAAGCAGGTACATGACTCAAACTCCTAATGTGTAATAACGTTAAGGATTTGTGTCGAGAGCTTTGTTTAAGTAGTTTATTAAGTCAGGAATCGTGTCGGGTGTGCTTTACTGAAGTACCTCTTAAACTCTGCAGTGGCACTTAACCTTTGCATCTCCTTATTGAAGCGCCGAGTCTCTGTCCACATTGTGTTGATCATGTCCAACCTTCTAATTACGAATGAGGGCAGCTCTCCTGCTACCTGAGACTGCACTTTAACACCTGGGTTACTTTAACGTAAAGTTACCGAGCACTTTGTAAAGGATTCCCTGTACACTTGGGATTATTTAATCAGCCAGTCCGGTGGCAGCAGCCATCAACGTTTGATGACTGTGTCTACATTTTACAATACAAGATGAGCACAGGGTTAATCACAACATCCCTGGAGCAATTAGGTTTAAGGGTCTTGCTCAAGGACCCACATTAGTACCTTTTAATAGACCTGGGATTTGAACCGCCAACCTTCAGACTGATAGCCCAATGCCCTAACCACTGAGCTGCCACACCGTGTCCGTGGCGTGATTGACCGGTGCCAGACAGGATGCTTTATACATCACATTTTATATTCATTTTGCTAATGGGTTCATTTAAAGTGATTTCCAAGTTTCCCTTCTTAATGGTTAGGGTCAGAGTACAGAGTCAGCCATGACAGCACACCCGGATCAATGAGGGGTTAAGGGCCTGGCTCAGGGGCCCACACTGATAACTTTGGTGGACTCAGGATTTGAACCTTCAAATGAATAGCCACTGAGCTGCCATGCCCCTTAAAGCCTGTTCCATTCATAAAACAAATAATCTCTTTAGACCTGTCTTCAAGTTTACTTTAGGTAACGCATTAAGAACACCCAGTAAGTGGATGAAAACGCCTTGTCGGCATAAAAGGTCTGAAAGAAAAGACCCGACAGCTGCAAACGGAAAGAAAGGTTGCAGTAACTCTGATAAGCTTTGTGTTGAGCAGAAAGATATCTTCGAATAAACAACACATTGAACCTTGAGGCAGTTTTCATGCAATAGCAGGATCCCTGCCCTCATATTGTGCTCTGAATGAAATGCTCAGTGAGTGAATAAAAGCACTTTTTTTTTTGTCATCCTCACAATGAAAGTCTGTTTTTTATCAAAAATGCAGAATAATTATGAATCCCATTTAATAGTCCCTTTTTTTTTCATTTCAGAGAATCCAGGCATTCAGGCAAATAAATTAGTTTCCATCTGATATTAAAACAACACTGTGTCAGTCAGAAGCCGAGCACATAAATATTGACAAAAGCTATTTTAATAAAAAAGCAAGAAATGTTTCTAAGAAACAACGTTACTTTATCAGGTGGTACTGCAACCAGCAACACGATTATCGTGTTCCAGGTTCATCCTAAAGATCTTCAAATGGGTTCTGTTTAATAAAGTCGGTGTCATCTACTGATTACGCACAGCTGCACAGCAAAGCTGAAAAAAGATCAGCAAGCAAACTTTAACTATATTATAAAAAATATATATAAAAAATGGGACTGTCTAAAAAAAGTATCATATAATGTAGCATGGACATATTCCTTCACAATATGTTATTAATTTAAATAAATCTTTTATTTTGCAATAATGAAGGGGTTCTAATAGGTGGGGTATTTGTGTACATATAGCAATTGTGAGGTTATACTGTTGGTTTATTACGTTAGTTTATGATTAAGAAATGTATGTGTCGTCAGAAATTTACATTTGCAAAAAAAAAAAAAAAAAAAGAAAAAAAAAAAATTCAATATTTAGCAGATTCCTGTTCATTTAAACATTTAGTATTCTACATCGGTTTCACAGAGAGTGTAAATTATTCCGTCAGATGTGTTGACAGACTGCAGCACTTGTGCATTTAGATCCAGCCTGATTGTTAGAATGCTCCCATTTTAAATCCACTTCATAAATGGAAATGTCATGTGCATATTTCTTTTACGCTTGATGGGAGTTAAGCTTGTTTGATTTAGATATCAATCTAGTATAAACCATGGCTAAGTGTGTTACCTGACTTTCTAAGAACATTGATATTTATTGAACATTTTAAGTTTTGACAATTTTACTTTAATCCTATAATAAAAACACTGTTGGTTTGGGATTAACCCTGTTGTGTTGTTTGATAGGTGGTGAGAGCGTTACTGACCCTCAGTGATGAAATGAATGTGCAGATCGATGCTCATGATACACTCTGGGGAGAAACAGGTATGTTTTTCTTTTAGCTCTTTCTCTCCACACTTAGTTACGTTCTAATTTTTCCTCTTCACATTTATTCTGCGTCCTTTTTTAGACGACCTGTTTGTTTCTTCTTGCTTTTAATGCCATTTGACTCAAAAGCACTTTTCTTATTTTTTTTGCTCTCGTTTTCTTTTTGCCAAAGTCATTATTTCTAAAACTTTAAGAGTTTAAAAATTGGCTTAAATGTCTTGAAATGTTTGTCAGTTTACTTGAAAATGACAAATGTTGTCTGTTCCTGCATCATCCTTTAGCAAAGGGGTTATTACCTAAATATCGGATTGATTGAAAGTGTTGTGTTCATGTAACATTTCATTTTTATTAAATTTCCTTTTTTGGTGATGTTGGTTTTCAAACTTATGCACCCAGTACCTCATCTTGAAAACATTTTAAATTAATCAATAACATTTCTAAAAACAGCAGCTTTTTTTTTTTTAGTCCATGTTATAATCTCAACATTTCAGGACCTCTGTATTTTCTTCATTATGATAAGGTCACCAAAATGAGTCATTGGTTTTTGGTGAAATGGGATTTCTGCCCATGAGGTCATTCCAGATAAGAACTGGATCGTCATAGTAACAGATTCTAGCTTGATGGAGAATTTTAAAGGTTTTAATAACTTAATGGCAATCTGTGAATAAAGGCAGAGCCTTAAATATTGTAGCATGGGAACACGCTTTGTAGATCCTGGCCATAAAAGATGAGAGGTCGTAAAGATCTTAGTAATATTTTTCAACATCAAAAAGAGAAATTTTAATTAAATTTTACTGCTCTGATGGTTTTAATAAAGTTTATTGAAGTATAAGTTCTACTTAAGTCTACTTTACTTCAGACTTTTTTTATTAATATTCTTTTCGTTAAAAAAATCGTTTTTTATAAGCATAAAATATTAAGATCTCTTAAGGAATCAGACATTGTTTCACTTTACACGTTAATTAGTATTAACCAAACTGAAACATTAGAATTAGGCATTCATTCATTCATTCATTATCTCCGCTTTATCCTCTATTAGGGTCGCGGTGGGGTTCCCCATGCCCATCCAGGGGAGAACATCTCGGGCGCTGGGCAGATAGACCCAGGACAGGGCGCCAATCCATCGCTGGGCACACACTCACTCACACAGACACACTCTATATGGGGCAATTTTGAGAATTCAATTGACTTGATCCATGTTTTTGGACTGTGGGAGGAAACCGGAGAACCCGGAGGAAACCCACACGGACACGGGGAGAACATGGAAACTCCACCCAGATGGGGATTCAACCGGGAATCCCTAGCGCTGAGAGGAGAACGTGCTAACCACTAAGCCACCGTGACTAGAATTAGGCAATAACAAGCTTATTAATTAATTAGAGCCGATGAACGACCGTGTTAAAATATCGGCTTCTGACAGAACTTATGATGATGTTTTACATGCAATTATAATACCTCAGAGTCCGTAAACTCAAAGCTTAAACGTAAGGAGTTCAAAACAGAAGAAGTAGAATTAGATACCAAATAGTAAAACACGTATATATCCTTCGACTGCACCCTATTTTATGTCGTTGTTTAATCACAGTCACAAGGTGCTTAATTATTAATATTCTGAAAGTCCTATTAAATAATAATAACAGCAAAATGGCCTACATAATTAAACCGTTCGCAGCAAAGCAAAAGTAAGGTGTTTGCGTTTTGTGGGACTGACACGGAACACTGTGACGGAAAGCCATTAGAGATATCTGCTGCAGGTCAGAGAGGCAGAGTTCTGGTCCTGCAGACAATGAAGAATAAAGAAGACAGACTTCCTTACGAACTGAATGCCGTGAAAGCCTCGGTGTTGTTCCTGATGAACTCAAGATGCTCACGTCTGTTCGCCGCCTCTCTATCTGCAGTCACAGAGACGTGTGCTACGTACAATACCACGGTTTTACCCTCGTAATACAGGCCAGCGTTTATTGTCGTGCTGAGACTGCAGGCATTATGTTTTCATGTTGTCTGTCCGTCTTTTGTAAATGTAATGGGTTACTAAAGTCCTGCGTCATTCTGTATCGCGTTATGTCCATCTCTGGGGCAGTCGTTGGCTTGTGGTTAAGGATCCAGTCTTGCGAACTGAAGTCTCCTGGTTTGATTCCCTGTCCCACCAAGTGCTATGGCTGAAGTGGTTTCGGGCAACTAACCCCAATTGCTCCCTGGGTGTCGTATACAGGGCTGCCCACCGTGCCCACTTCACTCAGAGTGTGTATGTTCCTCTGTGTGTCAGTACCGTGGGTAAATACATCACTTTATGGCTTGGCTCTAGAGTAAAAAGGTTGCTTAATAATCGTTTAGCATCATTTTAGCATGCAAGCTGAATGGGGCTGCATTACGAGGCTGTAATAGGGGCTGTATTACACTGATTAAAAAAATATTCAACGGCACAATGAGGACCTGTGGCAGGATTTCCTGAACAGAGGAACAGACTATTAATAGAATGAATTTAAATGACATTAAACTTCCTCTGCTGGCTGCAGTTTTGCACATCCTCAGTTGTCTAAAACTCGTTGACATGTGGACATGTGGACCACATGTGGACAAGTTCTTTATGGGAGATGTTATTGCTTTATCTTTTGATGCAAAGCCATTGTCACCAAACATGTGATAAAACATGACGCTGTATAAATGGCCACGGACTGTTTCCCGGAACGACAGCGATCTTGCCTTGGCTCCCTGGCCTTTACAGTCCATACTCCATATTTCTATAAAGCATCTATAAAATTAATTTATCTGTTGAAAGTGTGTTAGTAATTCTATCTTTTTTTGACAACTGAGAGAAGCTACACTGTCTGCAAAAATACTTCTGCAGAATGATTTTAACATGGAACAAAATTTATACCACAACAATCTGCTGCAGGCGGCACGGTGGCTTAGTGGTTTAGCACATTCGCCTCTCAGCGCTAGGGATTCCCGGTTCGAATCCCCATCTGGGTGGAGTTTCCATGTTCTCCCCGTGTCTGCGTGGGTTTCCTCCGGGTTCTCCGGTTTCCTCCCACAGTCCAAAAACATGGATCAAGTCAATTGGATTCTCCAAAAATTGCCCCATATAGAGTGTGTCTGTGTGAGTGAGTGTGTGCCCAGCGATGGATTGGCGCCCTGTCCTGGGTCCATCTGCCCAGCGCCCGAAACGTTCTCCCCTGGATGGGCATGGGGAACCCCACCGCGACCCTAATAGAGGATAAAGCGGGAGATAATGAATGAATGAACAATCTGCTGCAGTACTGGAGGACCAAAGACACAAACTTCAAGACAAAGACACAAATTGGCTATTTAGTGTGTGCACACACACACACACACACAAATATATACTGTATATATGCCCAGCGATGGATTGGCACCCTGTCCTGGGTCTATCTGCCCAGCGCCCGAGATTTTCTCCGCTGGATGGGCATGGGGAACCCCACCGCGACCCTAATAGAGGATAAAGCGGGAGATAATGAATGAATGAATATATATATATATATTAGAAGTAACTTAATTGTCTTTGTTTAATTATGGCGCCCTTTTCCTGAGACAGGATTTCATAAACTCAGGAATGGACTTTATTAACATTGTATTTAAAATGACATTTAAACTACATGTTGTTTGCAGGACAGCTTGTCATCAGTCTCTTTCCCCCTGGGACGTGAGCTGTTCCAACTTATAAAGGGTGCACACGTTCATCAGAACCGTGCCTGGTGCACTAATTATCATTAATATTCATTCATTCATTATCTTCCGCTTTATCCTCTATTAGGGTGGCGGTGGGGTTCCCCATGCCCATCCAGGGGAGAACGTTTCGGGCGCTGGGCAGATACACCCAGGACAGGGCGCCAATCCATCGCTGGGCACACAGTCGCTCAAACAGACACGCACGCATACACACTCTATATGGGGCAATTTGGAGAACTCAATTGACTTCATCCATGTTTTTGGACTGTGGGAGGAAACCGGAGAACCCGGAGGAAACCCACGCAGACACGGGGAGAAGGCGAGAGGCGCTGAGAGGCAAACGTGCTAACCACTAAGCCACCGTGCCGCTGTATCATTAATATAAGAAGAAAAAATGAATAAAAATTGCAGACCGCTCCATATTAATATAATGATATATAGATAAAAAAAAGTTAGGTTGTGTTGTTTCCAATGTGACATTTGTAACCCGAGTGTCCCTTGTATTTTCAGTTATTCACGTAAAGTTGAAGGGGGGGGTCACCGATTGAGACCGTCCTGTATTCTTTAGTTTAAACTAAAAGATGTATGCAGTAATCCAATTATTGATCTGTGTAGTTTCTCACTGCTGGTGAAAGCTCTGTAAAAATGGGATGAATGAAAAACCTCTTCATGTTTCTGGATGAGTGTATGGATATGATTAATGGTGAAATTGTGATGCGAGGTGCACCAGCTAAAATCTTGCTCATTCATTCCGGTCTGCCTCAGTGCATTAATATTTAATATCATTTAACATCTCTCTCGTACTCATTTCCTCATGTACTCTCAGCTGAGAGTTCTCTATTATGGTTAATGAAACTGAAGAGTATTTTCAGATGTTTCTGTCCTCCATACACTTGCATCTCTGCACTTTGTCTCTGACGGGCTGAAGAATTTGTCCTTGTCCGTGTTTTGCACACAGCCCAGCTGCCCATCTCAGCTGAACTCCATTCTTTGTGTCAGTCGTGGAGGACGAAACAATGTTCTCTCTGTGTCCACCCTTCAATACAACACTGTCCCACTAACACATTGCATTTGGATATAGGTCAGTCTATTATCCAGGAGCCCACCTCCGAACCACAAGCTATAACCGCGGAGGTTCCATCAGTTTCCGGCCTATTTTGTGTTTAATTGTTCTTTTTGCGCAGAAACGGCATTATCCACATTCCACATCGTGTATCATTAGAGTGGATCCCAAAAAAAATGTGTGGATTTCGTTATCAAAATAATATTTCCAACTTCATACAAATGAACAGGACATTTGATCAGCATGCAGCAGGATTTTGTATTAATTTATTAAGAGAAATGTTAAATAAAATTACAATTAAATTGCATATGCGGTCCTACTTTCCGGCAGTTTAAGTGCAGTGTGTTTATTCTACATCGTGGTTGTGTAACAGAATCGTTATCTTTTTATGCCTTGCTGTTTTTATGATGTTCTGTAAATGCTCATCAGTTTAAATGTCAGAATTTTCAAATGGGTCCAAGCATTTAACATTTATTCCCTGCTCTAGACAGTAGTGAGTGAATGTTAATGTGTAATGCACCTTCCATAATATCTTACCCTCTAGTCCCTTAATACTAAATCAATAGTTAATGAATACAATACACTAACCTATTTATTGCAGAGATGTTTTAGCACCCAACACATAGTGGAATATGTACGTAGGCTGGGGCTCCGTTGTTGACCAGTGCGAGTGCAGTGCCATTCGTCAGAACTCTAATGTTGTTACTAACGTGTAGATCTCATTAGCAGAACATGTACATGGACTTGGAATGATTCCCGAGCCTCATGTCTCATTAAGTCACTGTGTACATGTTCACTCTTACACTTTGACTCTTTTACCTTAATGTAATTGAATTTACTATGTCATGGAACATAAACAGCTTCTTTATCTGCCTGCCGGTAGAAGAAAAATCATATATAACCTGAAGGCTATGAACCACATTAAGATCACAGACGCTGTACGAAGACATTTGGAACCTTTAGCAACAGAAAAGTCATGTGGCAGATTTAATAAGAGCTGGATTTTACATGTAGCACTTAAAAAGTTTATCGTTTTTCCCTGGAATAGCAAAACACTCTTCACTTTCAGTGTCAGATATTGTCTGATTAAAAAATGGGTAGTTCTGGTGTCCAGCCATGACATTATTAACAGTATTGCACACTTTTATTGGCCTCTTCCCATTCAATATCAATGCATGATATAAAATACTAAAGCAGTAAGGTACGTGAGGGCGTGACATTATTGTGAATAAATCACAGGAAATAAATGTTGTTAGGCATGACGTGTGGATGAGTACAGTTACACATCTTTCTCGTGATTTATTCAAAATAAAACACAATTTTGAGTGCCTTATTGCTTTTATAAAATGCTTACAAAAACATGATGATAAATCATGATTCATAATAAATCATAACAAGCTTTGATTCATAAATTCATTATTGAAAGCAAAATCGTTAATAATCTGGTGATCGAGGATGGTTGAATGATTGGACTCATGCTGCAGTCCAATCTGGCGTTTACTTCAGTTTGGATTTCCATCTGTAACCCAGCAGCACTTATCATCTTTAATGTGACATTTTTGTCCCCGACTGAACTCTGCAGCTGAGACTGAGGTGCTGGTCGAATGGTCCAACTTCAGCACTCAATATCAGCCAGTTCTGCATGTTCTTCATTTAAGAATACTGTGATGACATCATCAATCAGCCTTTCATCTGGGTGCCACATCACTTTTTTTTTTAAATCTGATGGATGGCATTGAATGTACACTGTAATTCTCTTTATGTAGTTATTATTTTTCAAGTTGGTTTCATGTAGTTTTTTTTTTTCTTTAGCCACATAAGAGCTTTCATTCTGAACAGTTAAGTGCAAATCATAAGTTATAAAAATGGGAAACTAATTGTAGAGTGCAGTTTGTATGAATACGCTGCCAGCTTTGGTATCTGAACCCCACTGCACGCGTTTCCTTCTCCTCCATCCTCGTATCCACGACAACCCAACCACGTCCAACATTTTGTCACAGGCACATGCGGTTCCACAGCCGACCCAAACGTGTTCCAGACAGCCTCCTTTACGACACGGAGAGAGAAACTCTCGCCTGGAATTTGTTCATTAGTAATTCATAGCTGGTGAAATGTTCTGTCGAAGGTGCTGATCTTTTGCTTAGAGCATTGCTTAAATGGAGCTTTTTCTCTTGGTCACTGCACTCCATGCAGATGTAATGAACTGAACACTCTTCCCGTTTGCTTCTCCAGCTCTGACGGCAGCAGCAGGACGAGGCAAGGTGGATGTGTGCACTTACCTTTTGGAGCAGGGGGCTCAGGTTCTGCAGGTGAACAGGAGAGGAATGTGCGCCCTCTTCTGTGCAGTGAGACAGGGACACTGGCAGGTGAGACCTTTGTGTGAATTCGGGTCATTTAATGGTGGTTTAATGACGTCCTTCTGATTTCAGCCCACAAGCCCACTGCTCTTTATCTGCTGAGTCATCACTGACATTAATAACTATGGCTTGAACTACAGCACTTGGTGTGAACTTTATTACTTTGAAGTGGCGTCAGACTGTATGTAAAAACTCTATGACCAAAAGCATCAATACCACTGCATTGAAAACACACGACTCATCCCAAAGTAAATTACTTCATATTTACGTGTTTCTATTGTTTGCGAAATCTCTCTCTCTCTCACACACAAAAAAAAAACCAGAAAATGTTCAAATCCAATATTATAAATATTATTCTACACAAAACTACAACAATGTACTGGAAAATTTTATTGGCAGCTTTTTAAAACAGTAGGTGATTTTAATCATGTAATCATGTGATGATGAAATCATCTTCTTCGGTTTGTATTAGTGGCAAGTAACATATCTCATAAACTTATAACTGGGGTGGGGGGGCAGGGTGCCAATCCATCACTGGGCACTAACTCACTCATACAGACACTATATAGAGGCGATTTAGAGTAGCAGCCAATTCACCTTAAATTTTGGGAGGAAACTCATGTAAACATGGGGAGAACACCAAGATCTTCACCAAGATCGAGAGTTCAAATCAGCTCAGTGTCCGAACAAAAAAACACAAAAGCAAGTAAAGAATCTGATGGAAGTTTGAACAGGATTGCTTAAATAATGTCTAAATTACCCAAGTCGACATCCAAACAAATTCAGGCTTAAATAAGGTATGATGGTGTCGGCTCACGCCATCCAAAATGGGTTGCCATTAAATGAAACCCAGCAGGATTTAATAACGACGCAGACATTAATAACCCAAAATTCACCCCAGAGAATGTCCTGCGGACAAACGTGAGAGCACATCGCTGTCCAACTTACAGAAACAGAATTTGTTTTCTGTAACTGAACATCGTTTAGCCGTTTCTGAGGTTGTTCTGTCTCGCAATAGCATCATGAAATCTAAAGACAGGATTTTGGTGCAACGTTCTCTATTACACATTAAGAGGGTTTCAGTACAGCAATGAACTGAAAGATTCTACATAAAGCACCTAGACTTTATGTAGTTTAAAACATAACACTGGGGTGTTTTAAAGTGACCAGCAGAAAATTAAAAGTAAAATTTTACAGAATCCCTGCAGCGAGATCTGCAAACAGCAATCTGAAGAAGCTGCATTTACATCTGAGAGACCCGAACAAGTTGGTAAAAGAAGCATCATTCAGAATTCCAACAGGCAGGTGTTAGAACCTCAGGTTACTGGAAGCTGTTGAGTTTGTTCTACCAAATATTGTAAGTGTCAATAATTTTGAGGATTAAGGAGACCTTATTGTCATTCACATCACATGCAGAACATAAGGTGCAATGAAATTGTAATCTTCAAGGTTTCATTTCGACTCAAACCGCAATTATTATACAAGAATAAAGTGAAAGGGGAATAAGCAAGAAGTTAAATTATAAATATAGAATATGAAAAATTAGACCTAATAATATAAACAGGAATCAGCAGCAAATTATTTTGTGCAGTGCTTGTCTGGAGATGTGTGTCAGATTTGATTTGATTGTTTGCTTGATTGAATAAAAAATAAATAAAAATACAAAGAACCAAATAATCCGATTGCTTTATATTAAACTGGATACTTGATTATATAATTGAAAAATGAAGTCTGTAAATTGCCGCAGTCCCGGTAACCTGATGTAATGAGGTGATGTAATGCTTGATCTGTCAGATAGGGGACGTGCTGTTGCAGCACGGTGCGGATGTGAATGGAAGTGATAAGCAGGGCCGTACGTTGCTCATGGTGGCATCTGGTGAGGGTCATCTCAGCACTGTGGACTTCCTTCTGTCGAAAGGTTAGTGTTCAGTCCTTCAGTTTGTTTTATTCACCTGAATAGCATCGTTTTCATTGACTCTGGAGGCTTATTTTACCGGATGCTGTGTTTTTGCCAGGAGCATCTTTAACATCTGTGGATAAGGAGGGGTTAACAGCTTTGAGCTGGGCATGCTTGAAAGGACATAAGAACGTAGTGCAGTTCCTGGTGGAGAAGGGTGCAGTTATAGATCACTCGGATAAGAACGGACGCACCCCTCTGGATCTGGCAGCTTTTTACGGAGACGCAGACATCGTGAGTTATCTGATCAAAAAAGAAAGAAAGAATGTGTTCAATCACATCAGTGCAGAATTTATTCTGTGAACATTTTAGTTTTATTAAAGATATAAAGTATAAAAGTATTAAAGTATAAATGTTAAGTACAGTTGTACATAAAGTGAATAGCTTTGAGGCATATTATATACCATTAAACATAATGTCTACTGTGTGTGTGTGTGTGTGTGTGTGTGTGTGTGTGTGTGTGTGTGTGTGTGTGTGTGTGTGTGTGTGTGTGTGTGTAGGTCCACTATTTAGTGGAGAGGGGAGCTGTGATTGAGCATATGGACTTCAGTGGGATGAGACCCCTGGACCGTGCTATAGGCTGCAGAAACACCTCAGTGGTGGTCACTTTACTGAAGAAGGGGGCGAAATTAGGTAAGCGTCACGGCAGAGAGATACACTCTCACTATGGGCTGTTCTATGAGATGTTCCACAGCCTGTTGAATGAAGTCTTATACACACTATGATTTGGTTATAAATTCCTGTTTTCATTAAGACTTGTCGGTGTGAAGAATTGCTGCAGTGGTTTAACTCTTCTTTGATGTGAGCATTAAGAAACTCTCCTCCTTGAATTCAGCTGATCAAAAACTTTCAAAAGAACCGATCAAAGTAAGAACTGATTAAAGCTGGAACAGTGGTGAGACTCGGAGCATCACAGAACACAGATCAACATCCAGATGCTTTAAAACGCGAGCCTGAAGAAAGTCTAACGGTGTTTAGATATGTACAAAAGATGTAGAAAATGATGGAAATATTGTTTCTATTGAAATGGAGTGTTTCTCAAGGTCCTGACAGGAGTTCTTAAAGGCCACATGATCAGTTCCCACTGACAGTGTTCAGCATCCTTTCGACTTCTACCAAGAACTGAATCCTCTGATCAGTATATTGTCACGGCTTCATGGGGCTATTTCTTACATATGCATTGCTGTTTCACTGAGGTGTTTTTTGGATGTTAGGTCGTAACCTTGCCAAAATTCTAAAGTACTAGACTCCAAAGTACATGCTGGACCTCGAGAAACACCCACTGATGAGCAAAAAAATCCTCCCTTACTTTTGTGAATTCTGAAGTGGCTGGAGTTCTAAAAACACTATAACAAATGTGTGAGGTTATGAAGACTAAAAGACATTTGCTTTTAAAAAAAAAAACATAAAAATAATAAAATTATCATAATGTGACACAGGTAGTAAACTATGTCACATTTGCACGCATCAGTGATTATTACCATGCTCATGGTCAGTGTAGAGTCTCAATCAGATTGCTGAGACTGTCCGTCTTATATCACTTGATGTGATGTAATAAAACAAAATAATTCACTGGCTGTCATAATTACTGCGCTCTCTGGAACGGGACCAAAAAAGGTTTTAACATTTTAATTGATGCTCCAACAAATTAGCGAAAGTCAGAAGATGAACTTCTGAGACCTGAGCCATCTGAGAACTGTTAAACATAAAAGCAGGAAAATTCTAAATATATTTATTTCAGATTCTGTCATTATTCAGTAATCTGCAGGTTTCCCTACAACATTTAAACCTTTAAAGGACAGACTTTTCCACACTAAGTTACTTTTTTAAGTTAAGCCCACTGTTTTTCCGGGACTTTGTAGGTGTTCCAAGGAGTTAAAATTTTCAGGCAGATGTTTTGATGGCAAAGACCTTTATGGCGTCATCATAACGACATTAACAGACATTTAAATTAGAAACTATTTTTAATTCATTCATTCATTATCTCCCGCTTTATCCTCTATTAGGGTCGCGGTGGGGTTCCCCATGCCCATCCAGGGGAGAACGTCTTGGGCGCTGGGCAGATAGACCCAGGACAGGGCACCAATCCATCGCTGGGCACACACTCACTCACACACACACTCTATATGGGGCAATTTTGAGAATTCAATTGACTTGATCCATGTTTTTGGACTGTGGGAGGAAACCGGAGAACCCGGAGGAAACCCACGCAGACACGGGGAGAACATGGAAACTCCACCCAGATGGGAATTCGAACCGGGAATCCCTAGCGCTGAGAGGCGAATGTGCTAACCACTAAGCCACCGTGCCGCCCAGAAACTATTTTTCAGATGTTTTTATTTCCTGTAATTTATGGTTTTAATACTGAAATAAACCACCATTTCTAAACAGCTGCATGACATTCAGACCTACAGGGTCTGTAGAAAAATCATTATACAGTCGAAAGTTCTCAATAAGTTAATAAGGCAAATACCTAAAATCTCAAACGAAAAGCCATTGTGTTACTTTTAAACCACAAGCTAAGAGTTGCGATGTTTGGAAGTGAAATTAATTAATTAATTAATTAACTGTTAATTCTTAGTTCTTCATCAGAGTTTATCCCTTCTGTTTGGATGGTTGTAACCAGCGTTTCTTAAAGAGATTGTATTGATGCCACCAGTTTACTTTATATTATATACACAAAATGTGTGTTGTTTATGTCTTTTCCAAACATTATGCTTAAAATATGATTAAATTTTTTGTTTTTAACTCATCTGATTATGAGATCCCACATGGTATAAGAATCAAGTGGAGTACAATCCAGCTTGTCAAATTCACAGACTAACTAAACTCAGCTATGACCTCACCACTGGCCTCTTGGTGACTTACTGACCCATGTTTAGACAGAGTGCTTTTTTGTATTATTATTATGCCAGCATTATAACAGCACACAAGGTTTATATTTTTTATATTTCTGCATTTTTTTTAAATGGTTTTCTGTCTTTGTCCCTAAAATTGTTTAATGACTTCTAAGTTCGCTCACCTTTTCAACATACAATATATACACCTTGGATTCGTAATGGAAATTAAAAGCGTATTAGTGCTAATAAATTCTGTATTTGGCTGAACCGAGCTGATATTAAGCAATTACTACAAACATTAGCTGTGGTTCATACCCAGTGTTTTAATTGCGAGTCCCTAATTAGCTTATTACACTTAATTTTAACTGGCACCACACTGATGCATATTCGGAGACTCACTTCAGGTTACTGAATAATCTAACAGAAGCTGCTTTATTATTAGCTTTATTTAGCTTTTTCATACCTCAGTTAACCCACAAATGAAATGGTGTTCTTCTGTAAATGAGTTAATGTTTGTTAAGAGTCAGGGTCAGATATTTATAATACACCTGGTGATTCAGACTCATGGTGCGAGGTGTCTTTCTCTGTGTGTTTCTGCCTTTACGTGACTTTACTTCATTTCTGTTGTTTCACTCTTTTCTCTGCTTTCAATAAAATCCACATTAAGGCTACAGAACGTCTCCTTATGATCGAACAGGTACAGTCTTTAGGTATCTTACTCTGTCCCTGTATCTCACTATCTCATTTTCACTGTTTTAAGGCTTAAGACTAAACACCTGTGCTCACTTGCGCTCTCACTTTGTGGAACAGGTAATGCAGCCTGGGCGATGGCCACGTCCAAACCCGACATCCTCATCATTCTACTGCAGAAACTCATGGAGGAGGGCAATTTGCTTTACAAGGTAAACTTTCCCCGAATTAACTGCGAGAACTGAGGTTCGACCGCAGAGCCGCTTCATCAGCAGCGGCTTTTCGCAGAGTTCATTAACCTGTTTTCTGAAAGTTGGCAAACCTGCCGTGCCTCCGTTGAACCCGCTGTCTGAGTTCAGATGCACTCAGTGGCCCGCGGTGTCTCATTAGTTTACCGACTAATTTTGTTCTCTGAAAGATGAAGACGCAGTCTGCTGTGTGGCATTTCGTCCGCCGTCCTGCTCTTCTCTTCTCTCTTGGAATAATCACCAATGATTTTCATTTGACTTCTTGAACGATTTTGCCATAATTAAAGGTTCCGTACACAGTTGACTGCTCCACTATCAGAGCAAGATGACGACTGTGTGTGTGTGTGTGTGTGTGTGTGTGTGTGTGTGTGTGTGTGTGTTCTGACTGTGTGAACCTGAATCTGGTGCTCGATGTGGGCAGAGTGGCTTTTTTTTATTATTGTTTTGGTTTCTCTTCTGTGTTTCTTTACGTTCCCTCCTTCATTTGATTGGGTTTATGTCTGGAATTGCTCAGCACCTTTCACTCCTCATTTTGTTTGCTGTCTGTCTCAGAGGGGGAAGATGAAGGAGGCCGCTCAGAGGTATCAGTATGCGCTGAGGAAATTTCCCAGAGAAGGTTTTGGTGAAGAACTGAAGGCGTTTAGAGAGTTGCGCGTCTCTCTCTTTCTCAACCTTTCACGCTGCCGCAGAAAAACCAATGTGAGCATTCTAACCATTTTAACTTTTAATGGCGTCACAGATTGCATGAACAGAATTAACGTGTTTATTATAATGAGGTTTTATTATTGATAAGAACACGTACAGCTGGATCAGGATTTGTTAAAATGTCATAATTATTTCTTACTGTTTACACAGAGGAGCTGGGATAGTTATCACGTGAACGTAGTCATTTTTCCTTTCTATTAATCATCCATCACAAATGGCCTGTATTTTAAAAACAAACCCATTTTGGCTTTAAAAAATATATGTTAATTTAATAATAAGTGGTTAGCACATTATCCTCTCAGTGCTGGGGATCCAGGTTCGAATCCCAGTCTGGATGGAGTTCCATGTTCTCATGTCTGCATGGGTTTCCTCCAGGGTTTAGCTCTCACAGTCCAAAAACATGGATTCCGTCCCTGGTCCTCAATAAAGGATTAAGAAGACAATAGTATTAATATACTCCCATCTTTTTACACCAACTGCTGTGACCGGAGGCATTGTGTTTTGGGGTTAGCCATCTGTTCACATGTCCTATTCAGGGTAATGTGGAATCTCTAAAATGCCTTAAGGGGGTTTTTCTTTCAATTTAGCACAAATGTATATTAATTGTCGTGAACAGGATGTATGCAGAATGAAGATTCAACTTTGCTGCTAAATTTGTACGCTTACTTAGACTTGAGCATGATTCAGTCATCTGTCTCATCCCTGTGAATGCAATATCTCAGGAATCCCATGAGGCAAAAAACTTTACAGGCTGGCAAAGGCTTGTTTCTAGTTTACATGTTCTATCAGCTACAGGATGGAAACGATCCATAAAGATATCGACAAACAGCATGGTGGGTTTTTTTTTTCCCAAGAATACATAAACGGATTTAACAAAGGTCCCTGACCTTCACACAATGCTTACATAATGCTGTAAAAACTGTAAGTTAACTTAGTAATTAATTCAGTGAATAGACTAAATACTGTATAAACCAGTGGCTTAGTGGTTTGGCACGTTCTCCTCTCAGCGCTAGGGATTCCCGGTTCGAATCCCCATCTGGGTGGAGTTTCCATGTTCTCCCCGTGTCGGCGTGGGTTTCCTCCGGGTTCTCCGGTTTCCTCCCACAGTCCAAAAACATGGATCGAGTCAATTGAATTCCCAAAATTGCCCCATATAGAGTGTGTCTGTGTGAGTGAGTGTGTGCCCAGCGATGGATTGGTGCCCTGTACTGGGTCTATCTGCCCGGTTCGAATCCCCATCTGGGTGGAGTTTCCATGTTCTCCCCGTGTCGGCGTGGGTTTCCTCCGGGTTCTCCGGTTTCCTCCCACAGTCCAAAAACATGGATCAAGTCAAGTGAATTCTCAAAATTGCCCCATATACAGTAGAGTGTGTCTGTGTGAGTGAGTGTGTACCCAGCGATGGATTGGCGCCCTGTCCTGGGTCTATCTGCCCGGCGCCCTGGATGTTCTCCCCTGGGTGGGCATGGGGAACCCAACCGCGACCCTAATAGAGGATGGAGCGGGAGATAATGAATGAATGAATGAACTGTATAAACCTCATTAAAACAATCCAGCCACCTGGTGGAGGATCTGTAAACCACAGACTGTGGCCCTGGTTTACCCCCTAGTGCACTGTAATGGCTAAAGCACGCCCGTAACTTTAATGCTTCTTTTTGCTAATTAATAACGTGTGTTATTATAACCATAAATTCTCGTAGCGTCCCTCAGTCCCTACACGGCTACAAAGCTAGCGCCCATTATTATTATTATTATTACAGTCTCTGCTCTGCATGTTGTAGGACTTTGGTCTGGCTGAGGAGTTTGCAACAAAGGCTCTGGAATTGAAACCCAGGTCCTACGAGGCGTATTACGCTCGGGCTCGTGCTAAGAGGAGCAGCAGGTAACCAGCTTTTTTTAAAGCATTCACTGTACCGATTAATGATCTTTAATAAGGTTTATCACTAACCAACTGCCAGTTGGCTCATTCAATACATTTATGTTATGCATCTTAAATCTGCAGGACTGTATAGAGACTATATGCACTCTAACTTCTACTTGACGATGTACTAAATCTGTTTTTATAATGCAGAAATGATTACAAAACTATATCTTTAACACGCGTCAACATTTTCAACAATCAATCCAAAGTTGCAATTATTAATGGATTTGTTTATTAAGGATTCTCCCATTGGAATATTAAAACATTTCATTCATTCATTATCTCCCACTTTATCCTCTATTAGGGTCGCGGCGGGGTTCCCCATGCCCATCCAGGGGAGAACGTCTCAGGCACTGGGCAGATGGACCCAGGACAGGGTGCCAATCCATCGCTGGGCACACACTCACACTCTATTTCGGGCAATTTTGAGAATTCAATTCACCTTGACCCATGTTTTTGGACTGTGGGAGGAAACCGGAGGCTGGGCAGATATATCCAGGACAGGGCGCCAATCCATCGCTGGGCACACAGTCGCTCAAACAGACACGCACGCATACACACTCTATATGGGGCAATTTGGAGAACTCAATTGACTTAATCCATGTTTTTGGACTGTGGGAGGAAACCGGAGAACCCGGAGGAAACCCACGCAGACACGGGGAGAACATGGAAACTCCAACAGGATGTGGATTCGAACTGGGAATCCCTAGTGCTGAGAGGAGAACGTGCTAACCACTAAGCCACCGTGCCGCCCTATTAAAACATTTGATTCTGTAAATCACATTAAACCTTACAGATGCGCTGCAGGGGGTTTTGACCGTTGCTTTGTTAATTTTGCTTTTAGGCAGTTTACCGCAGCATTAGCCGACCTACACGAAGCAAGCAAACTCTGCCCCAGCAATCGGGAGATCCGGCGCCTCCTGGCACGAGTGGAGGAGGAGTGTAAACAGATGCAGCGTGCCCAAAACAAGCAGGTGGCACTGCACCAGTCCACCACCACACCGGACTCCGATCACGAGCATGAAGAGGGTGAGGAAGACGAGGACGAGACGGAGAACAGCTCAGGAAAGGATACTCATGAGGAAGAGGAGTCTCCTCAGACAGACTCACGAGCAGAGACATGGTCTCAGAACTTCTACGCCTTCAACCGGACCCTGCCTGAATCCAACTCGCCTCCACTGCACCGGCAGAGCCAGCGGCAGCATCATCAGCGAGAACCAATGACCCACAAGAACCTGATCCTGCAACCCACTAAACAAGCCCAAATTGTCAAAACCAACCAGCATCTGAGCTCCACCTGCCCAGGGGGCAACAAGCTCCAACCGCAGGGCCATGGCTCCTGCAGTCCCGTTCCTGCACGGCATGCACTGAAAGCAGGGCCAGGCATTGACATCAGCCCCCTCTCACCTCCCAGTGAGGACCGAGGATACCCCGGTACTGCTGCAGGGCATTGTGATGGTGGCGAGGTCGCCCTGCTGCCCCAGGCTTACACATCATCCGGCTCTGGCAGAATACCAGAAAGAATCCTGGCTCACTCGGTCAGCTCCTTAGATTGTCTGACTCTGTCAGCGGGAAGCCAGGATCTCAGAAAGGATTTTGCCCAGGGAGCGGGATCAGGGTCTGGATCCGGATCTCAGCCTGGAAGCATGCGGGTGTCGAGCTCCACCAGCAGCCTGGCATCCAGCAGCAGCCTTTCGGATAGCGGCAAATTCCAGGGTCCTGATGTCCGCACCAAAACCAGCATGGACAAGGGCAAGTCTGCAAACCCAGAGTACAAACCTCGCCCCTTCATGGGCATCATGGACAAAACGGCTCGTTTTCAGCAGCAGCAGCAACAGCAGCAATGCCAGCTTCCGCTGACTCGCGCCTGGCAAAGTTACTCCGACGGCCACGGCATGGCCTCGGGAGGACTGAGCAACGAGCCGCTGTTTCCCAAAGCGGGCAGCACTTACCCTGACCAGCTGAAGTCCTCGTCCCAGGGAGCTGCTTTGGGAAGTCTGCACAACGGCAACCTGCACTGTACCCCATTCACTGACAAGTTCTGCCAATCTGCCGTATCTTACAAAGAGCCAAAGCCTGCTGTGCCGATGGCACATTCCTACGCAGACAGTAAGCCCACACACCCGAGCTTAAGCAGAGATAATCCTGCCCTTCACGTAGCTTCAATGAAACCAAAGCGATCCTTCATCGAGTCCAATGTCTAACGCCACTCCCCCCCAGTTTAACCTACAGACACCTGTGCCGTTACAATGCGAGAACTTTCATTTCACTCCTTTGTTCGCCCACAAGGTTGCTTCATCTACTAGAATAACTTTTGTTTTCTTTTTTACTTTCAATGCCGCTGAGGAGCCTCGTTTACTTCAGGCACACTGGAACCGTACCACCGCCGTACGCACAGAAACCCACGTACAGCACTTTACACAACCCCTGCACTCGCCGTGATGCAGAACCTTCATCCGTAAGAGATTATCCTGCTATTACATCTCATCACTGGTGCTGACATACATTCAAATCCATTTTATAAATACAAATCCATTATATGAATACAAATCCATTATACACACACAAACATGCAAGGGGTTCTCAAAAAGCAGAAGAGGTCAGTAACACCACGCATTCCTGTGTTCTAAACCACAGTCACTGTGTTGCATGGTGCGCACCAGGCGTCGGACCCTCAGTTCAGACGCGCCTCAGTCGGTGAGGTGGACCGAGTCAATGCCAAACTGACACGTTTCTCGAAGAAAAAGAAAAAAAAGAAAAGAAACTCATCGCTCGACCTTTTGTAAATAGTGCTATTTTACAAGCCCTTTATTTTCTGTGCAGGTCTACATATGTGTATTTGACTAAAACAGTTTGTGTATTTTGTGTTTATATTTTATGTACAATTTTAATTGTGTGCGGTTCAAGACAAGCCCCCCCCCACCCCCCCTGTTTCTACGTTTCTATGCCGCGTGACGTTTCAAACAAATAATTCACTCATCCTTCGTGCTCGTCCTTCTGCTGTCTAGGATAATTTATTTACAGTGCCGATGGCTTGGTAATTGTAAAAGCAATATATTTTATATAGTTATTTTTGCACAGCTGCTAAAAAGATCTATTTGAAACAGAAGCTCTATAGAGAGGCGCGTGGTCGAGACGGGCATGTTCTAATTTTAATAAACCAGAAAATGCAGTATACCGTGTGAGATTAGCGGCGGCTTTGCGAATAGGAGTTCTATTTTAATAACCATGTTAACTGCGACGGTTGCCACGTTTCGGTAATGTGACTGTATTACTCTCTAATCACATGCTGTAAAGACTCCATTATCAACAGGAAATAAAAAAACGAAACCCACCGGCAGCAACCAGCTGCAACGCTGTCTTTTATTTAAGCTTTTTAAAAAGCAGCAGTGATTCCCATGATTTTACTGTTCTGAGATTACAAACAGTGAAGCAATAAACCATGAGATAGAGAGAGGGTGTGCATTATTGTGAATACATCACTGGAAAAAGGTGTTGAGTACCACGCATAGCAGAATACAGTTACACCTTTTACCCATGATTTATTCTCAATAATACACAACCTTGAGTATCTTATGGCTTTAATATACATAACTGTTTTAATGTTAATTAAATTAGAACTCTCTTACTAAACATCAATCAATGCCGCTAAGGTCACAGACTGCACTGATATACATATACACACATACATATACACGTATAGAAACCCTCCCAACAGGGGCAACTCTAATAAACACGAGTTAAATGATGATTGTACTAGAAATAATGGTAGTACTTACAGTGGGCCATGGTTCCTCAGTCACAGAGGGGTTTTGCAGTCCGGAGCGGTACGTTTGTCATCAGACTCGAGTGATTTGCACCGTTGAACCCGCTCTCGCTCGCCATTTTCTCAGAGGACTAACCATCTGTTTAAAAAAATACAGCAGGAATATGAGCAGTCGGAATCCATAATCTGGGATGTCAATTAATCCGGCCAGCCGTCGGGTTGAAGCCACACCAGGTGACATTTACACGAGACTTAAACGAGCTGCGGAAAAGAAATCCCATTCGGCCAAGTGAATTTCACTACATTTATAAAGATGTTCTGTTCTTTAGATGATGAATCAAACATACTACAGTATGCATGTGTTACATCATTTAGTTCTAGAGTGTCGCAGAGTGTTCCCTGTGATAAATTTCCTGTCCTGGGTGTATCTGCCCAAACGTTCTCCCCTGGATGGGCATGGGGGGACCCCCTCAGTAGAGGATTAAGCGGGAGATAAAGAATGAATGAATATACTTTAACAACATTAAAACTTACTTTTTGTTAATTCGTTAATCAACTTAATTGGTTCCTTTCGGCCAAAGTAATTTATGAAATAAGAACTTTGTATTTGTTTAAAGAGGAGCTTCACCTGTAAATACAGATCACTGAAACAGCATTGACGTTACTAGGGACAATGGCTGTGGATTACTATTAGGATATGCCTCTTACTTTTGAACTTAATACTGAACTCTAGGTACAATTTCTTCAAACACACTGCAAAATATTGTAGAAAGCCTTCACCGGAGAGTCTAGAACTTTATCATGAATGCAAACATTTCTTTGAGGCTAAATGTCAGAGTCACAGGCTGAGGATTAGTTTCTTTTTTTTTTTTTTTTAGATCCACTGACCTGCAACTTTAACTGCATCCTCCACGATCTCCCCGGTGATTGGACAAAGGAACTCATCTGGGTTGTTGGCATCTTGCAGAGCAGACTCTAGCTCTTTAATGTTCCTCACGACTTTACAACGAAGACTCTGCAAACGCCAAATAACTCGTGTTAAATCCACGTTTTAAACACCAACGTTGACCATTTGAAATCAGTCTGAAAATAATTGGCATCTTAAGGCTCCAGAGAAGCTAATGAGTAACGACTTCAGCTGAAATAAACCAGCAGATAATCAATTCTTGGGAGAAGTGCTTCAGAAGGTTCACTGCTTTATCAGTTAATGAAGTGCTCGCTGATATTCCTCAGGCTCCTCAGGTCTCATACACACTCATAAAAGCTCATCTGCATAACCTATGCATGCGCACATGAGGAACAGAGGAGCCACACGTTCTATTCAGCTTTCCAGATAAACCCGAGAGTAAATCAATGTGACTGAGAGGCTGTTTGCGAGTTTCACTCCACCGATATCCGAGATATGCTAAACAGATTAACGCCTGGTTGGTTCCCATACAAAAACCAAGTTCCGTGTTCTAAACATCCATTTTTCAGAGAACGGAGATGAAGATTACAGTAGCGGTTGCATACATTTTCACCCAGAGCCACTTTTTAAATCACTGAGGAGAAAAAAAAAAACTTTAAAATTTCATTTGTGCCCCAAAATGCAGCAGTGACTCCAATATGAACCCAAACACAGAGCAGTAATCCTTTTTTTAATATATATAATATTGTACAAATCACTATACTTAACTATGAACACATTCCATGCTTGAATGTTTGGAACGTAATTATTAAAACTAGTTTATGACAAAAAAAAAAAAAAAAAACAAAAAAAAACCTAAATCTGTATAAAGAACACCGAGGTCATTTTAAATGGAAACAAAATGACTTTAAGCAGGTGAATTTTAAGGTGGTAGGCCACAGATTCTCCTACAGCATCACAAAATTGTTTAGGATCAGTGCCTGTGATGTCATATATGGAGCAAAATCATTCCACATAACACACATACAGACACCATCACCACAGTTACTACAATTTAGAGCATTGAATTTACCTTGAATCCATGTCTTTGGAAAACGGAGAACCCAAAGTAAACCCATGCAGGCAGAGGGAACATGGAAACTCCACACAGATTGGGATTGGTACCTGGATCCCCAGCGATGAGATGGCAAACCTAGCAACAGGTGAGAAATACGAGTTTAGAACAGGAGGATTGATAGTCATGAAATCTACTGCTTTGTTGTAATTACAGGTTTGATCTTGTATTCCGTGGACATTCGCTTGGTAACCAAGTAACACACTTTAGAGTCACAGCAACCACAAATCAACATTTTCTGAACGGAGGACTCGCGTGAGTCTTACAGCTGGTTTTCCGCTGCACCTGATCATTTGGACTGAACCGCAGAGGCAGTAGGTTTGATGTAGGATTGATTCTCGGCTTTAGAAACCTAAAATGCCACGTGTTCAATGACGGCTGTGTTTTGCATCCACACCTGCTCATGATTATTTTATTTCAAATTGCAGCCAAAACCCCAATTAGCTTTGTGAATATAAAAATCTTAATTTTAGCTGCACAGCTGAGAAGCTGCCAGAACTCGGCTTGCCTTTAGCCCAGTTTTAGCCAGCTGATGCCTTTAAATGATAAACAAAGATTAGGCAGCATTATAAAGTCATTTCGAGAGTCGTTGTAACAAACAAACATCATATTCATGAAGCAAACCAATGCAGAAGCGGCAACATCAGCATGACTATAACGCAACGTTACAGAAACTGAGCAGAACCCATCCTGTATTCTAAACATACATACATATATTCCTTCATGTCCCACATGTTTATTGTGGGCGGCACGGTGGCTTAGTATGTTCCCCTCTCAGCGCTAGGGATTCCCGGTTCGAATCCCAATCTGGGTGGAGTTTCCATGTTCTCCCCCTGTCCACGTGGGGTTCTCCGGTTTCCTCCCACAGTCCAAAAACATGGATTAAGTCAATTGAATTCTCCAAATTGCCCCATATAGAGTGTGTCTGTGAGTGAGTGTGTGCCCAGCGATAGATTGGCACCTTGTCCTGGGTGTATCTGCCCAGCGCCCAAAACGTTCTCCCCTGGATGGGCATGGGGAACCCCCCCCCCCGTGCCCCTAATATAGGATAAAGCGGGTGATAATGAATGGATGGATGTTTATCGTGTACATGGTGGCAATTCATGGGGTTCAATGCGTTTTCTTAATTTATTTTTAATAAAGATCTACATAAGAATACACGACAACCACTGACACTCATGTGAGCTGCCCAATACCACCAGCAATGCAAAATGTTTATACAGAACAGCAATGCACTGATGTTTAAAGTATAAGCACTTATGGGTGTGAGGGGTGGTTAGGGTGTTGGTCTATTAATCTGAAGGTTGTATGTTCAGGTCTACTGAAGTTACCAAAATGGGTCATTGAGCAAGGCCCTTTAACCCTTATTGTCCCAAAGTTGCTGTATGACCAACCCTCTGTTCAGACCGCAAACAAGTTGGAATACATGCAAGTCGCTTTGAATTAAAGTGTCTGTCAAATGAACAAAGTATAAATGTAAATACTTAAAGCCTTAGTTCTCACCAATTTTCTGCTCAGTAGCTCTTTAGTGAGAGTGATGAGGTCCATCAATGTTTTCAGACTGGAACGTCTTCACCAGAGCAGCCAATCCCTCTTTATGAAGCCATGCACACAATCGGTGACCCATATTTTGGAATGAGCCAGTGAGGTGTTGTCTGTTCAAAATGCAAACAATAAAGAGGACATTAATCAGAGATGTTTATTCTAATACAAACATGTCTCTCATTTCTCATAACTACTTAACATTAATGTGTAAGTAAGTAAGTACAGACATGGAACTCACACGTACATATCACAGTCTTAAACAATACAAACAGGTTCAGGGTCATATACAGTGGATATGAGACAGTGTTTTCAATGAGGGGTAAAGTCTAAGTCCACTGATGATCAAGTTAATGAACTGTACATCAAAAAAAAAAAAGCATTTTAAACTGCCTACAGATCAGATTACAAAGTGCATCTGCTATGATATTGTGTGATAACAACATCAGGCATGTTAACAGATTTATTTTCTTCCAGGGTTATACTTGTTTTGGGCCACGATCTTGTATTGATTGCATGGAGGAGTTAAGTAACTCAGAAACTAAGAATCTTCTTCAGCACACCCCCACCCCACTACAAAGTAAGAAAAGTAAGACTTCTGTGGTGACTAATTCATAAGTGAGATGATTCCATATGCCCCCTGATGTTCTTTCAAACCTTTTAAGTTTTCTAAGATCTTTGATTAGTCGATTTAAAAGATAAGACATGGACATGGACTTTTCTCGCTTGGCAGAAAACCTCAGCATTTATAAAACACATATAAAAAGCAGAAAGCCGAGCATCCATTAACATCACGGGATGCTTTTGGGAACAGCGTGAGCCCCGTGTGGGAATGACCTGGATCATCAGATCTTGTGGTCAACTGAGCCGTTTGAGTAATCGCCGTTGTCACAGCAAAAACATATTCTAATCAAATCATTATTTACATTTACACACAAAGCTCATGTTTTCGTCTTCTCCTCGTTTCAACTTTAGCCACTCAGCTCCTTTACCTCAGTCTCTGCATGCTGGGAGCTGAGCCAAAAAACCCTAGTTTGCTCAACACTACAAATCAAAACAGTAAAAAGGTGATTCTACTCCAATTCCCTACATTCCTGGTGGCCTCTCAACCTAAAATATAAGTATTCTTTAGTCCAAATGCAGCATGAACAAGTACAGGTTCTTTATTACATGTTATTCAAGACACGCACTTCATGCTCTGAAGAATATTATTGTTCTAAGAATGATTTAAAAAAAAGCCCAGCACAATAAAAGCACTAAAAAAGTTTTCTTTTTTTTTTTCAGACCAAAAAAAGTGACAGATAAATGCTTATTAAATTAAAAAACCTTAAATCATGACATTAGTTATAACCGATGAACACTGTCAGATACAACTAACTGGTTTGTTTGATAAAATAATGTTTTTTTTAATATAAGAAATACTTTGTGTGTTTCCGGGAACATCCAGGGCTTCTGATTCAATAAGCCCGTCCTAGTTTTAATAAATAGCCCTTTAGGCTCAATGTGAGCCATATCAGTTTCAAACTTGTGTTTCGAGGCTTAAGGGTACTAAATGATTGTTTCTGAATGCTGTCTGGGCACAGGAAGGCATTTAACATCGTACATTTGGAGAGATGGCTCTCATTGTGGACAGTGCCAGCTCTGCTGTCAGTGCCATACTCCTGTGCCATCTGTCAGCATGGCACTGACATTCAACCGCAGGGCACAGTATAGCAGCTCGACAGCGCCGGATGTCTCCATCGCACACACACACACACACACACACACACACACACACACACACACACACACACAACAGTCCTTTAACAAGAACTAATAAACTAACCCGCATCAGATTTGTACTATATGTTCTCCATTCAGAGTAATACAAAAGGTATGCTAATTTCTTAAAGCCAAACTCATAATAACGTGATACAGCACTCCTCTAACTAACAGAGCAGACTTTCTGGATGCTTTTGTTTGGGAAGGCACAGTGATGGCACAATGTTAACACAATGATTAAATGAATGGGCTGCACAATGACATCACAGGCACCACATTCACATAAAGACTCTTAAGTTCACTTTTTCTGCCAAGACAACAGCTCTCGCTCATCCTGGCTCCTTTCTGACTTTCTGTCTTTCAGGTTTGTGTGTAATTTTGTATTCACACTCAGCAGCTTGTTCTCGACACTCTTTGAAATGCGGCTTTATGATCGTACACGCTGCTAAAACTGCCGAACAAAACAAGCCTGATTGCACATTTTTAAGAACCATCAACCACAAGTGCTTTTAAAACAGCATCTTTACGTTCTCACAAAATAAGGAGAGAGCGGCTCAGTGGCTTGGTGCTTCGCACGCTCACCTCAAAGTGCTGGGGATCCAGGTTCGAATCTCGATCATGTTTTCCCCCCATGTCCATGTGGGGTTCCTCCCACAGTCCGAAAACATGGATTAAAGGTACATTGAAAGCTCTAAATTGCCTTATATAATGTGTGTGTGTGTGTGTGTGTGAATGAGTGAGTGTGTGATAGATTGGCGCCCAACACTGGGTGTATCTGCCCAATGCCTGAAATTAATTACTATTAACAAACACTGCTGTTCAGGAGTGCAGCCACATTTTTAATGCCACAGTATAAATTTTAAAAGTTAAATTGGCTGTACATAATGACGGAATGACTCAATTTTTGGTGTCTTAACTGAAAAAAAAAATAGTTGAACTTTTCTTTAATTTGTCATATCTGCCAGTAAGCTGTTTACTTTGGATTACAAAGACAATGCATCTCTGGATCGAGTTCATGCCGTAATTAAAAGTCTAATTTTGTGTAACTTTCCAATTTGTAGAAATGAACGAGGAGGGACTCACTTGGCAGAGCATCAGCAATCCTCCAGATATTTACTGTTTTATCCGAGGAGCCAGCGGCCAGCAGAAACTCAGTGGGAGAGAACGCACAGGCAGCAACATATCTGTAGCAGAGAAAGGGGCTTTAAAGGGCAAAATCAAAACCGAAATTGTCAGAGAAAACTGAAGAGATCACTCAAAGGTCATCTGTTGAACACGACAGTGGGAGAAAGGGGTAGGAGCAGGCAATTTTAAAACAAGAGAGAGCACCTGCCGCTTCTGCTGTGTTAGGAAATGCAGCACAACTCCATCACTCCGCAGAGAAGACAAACAGGTAGAGCTTTTTTGAGAAGATGAGAAGACCAGGGCTACTTCTCATTCATCTGGACATGATATAAAAGTTGAAGGTTTGCTGCTTACTGATGTATCGGATATCATTCATTCATTCATTATCTCCCGCTTTATCCTCTATTAGGGTCGCGGTGGGGTTCCCCATGCCCATCCAGGGGAGAACGTTTCGGGCGCTGGGCAGATAGACCCAGGACAGGGCGCCAATCCATCGCTGGGCACACACTCACTCACACAGACACACTCTTTATGGGGCAATTATTTTTCTTAAGAATTCAATTGACTTGATCCATGTTTTTGGACTGTGGGAGGACACCGGAGAACCCGGAGGAAACCCACGCGGACACGGGGAGAACATGGAAACTCCACCCAGATGGGGATTCGAACCGGGAATCCCTAGCGCTGAGAGGCGAACGTGCTGACCACTAAGCCACCGTGCCGCTGTATCGGATATCTGGATATAATAAATGTAACCCACAGTATATACCATAATTTTAGCCAACTTTTAAATCCATATATCGTCCGCATCCATCTTACCCTCTATTAGGGTCGCGGGGGGGGGTTCTCCATGCCCATCCAGGGGAGAACCTTTCGGGCGCTGGGCAGATAGACCCAGGACAGGGTGCCAATCCATCACTGGGCACACACTCACTCACACAGACACACTCTATATGGGGCAATTTGGAGAACCCAATTGCCTTGATCCATGTTTTTGGACTGTGGGAGGAAAGCGGAGAACATGGAAACTCCACCCAGATTGGAATTCGAACCTGGAATCCCTGAGCTGAGAGGAGAACATGCTAAACACTAAACCACCATGCCGCCCAAACTTTAAAATCAATACTATATTTCTGAATGCGACTGCTCGATTTTGCAAAACACCATTTGTCAGTATGTAATAAAAGAGGACTAGGGAACAGCACAAACCCCATTTTTAAATAAATCTCCAGGAACGTGTTATTCCAGAGCCCTCTAGTGGTCGGGAAGTCCAGAAACACAAGAATGTTGACGAGAAAAATGATGTACAGGGGTTTATGACTCACCCAGCAGCAAACATCTGCCCATCAAATAAAGACGAACAGCATGGAAGAGGACGTGATCGTTCTTTCGGTGAGTGAAGAGGCCTCATGGGGCAACCTGTATCAAAAGATCACAAAACTTTAACACACTTTATAATTCCATTGCACATTGTAAATACATAGTTAAATTTTATCTTTATCTTATTTTTATCTTACTCTACCTTATTTTTCTTACTCTTATCCTTTTTAAACAAATTTTATTTTTTCTGTGGAGAGGTCAAAAAAGAAATTTCACTGCTGGCTGTACCATGTATAACTACGTATGTGACCAATAAACCTGATTCTGATTCAAAGATCAACATTACTTAAGTCTTTTTGATTAAATAATTCAGTGCGGAATTCAAAATAAATCATTATTTCACAAGTTTAGTATCAATTACCTCATGCCATTCAGTTTGCTCATTACAAAATTTAATTACAAAAGGCCCAAATCCTGCTTTGTGTTATAAATGTACCCGACTGATTTCAGACTAATGATCCTGAAACATTATGCAGCCAAACACACCAAGATACAGAAAGTAAATAGCTCTTCCATTTGGCTTCTGTGAGTAACAACTGGGATAGGAATACGCTTTTACCAACCTGAGATGAATTTAGAGTTCTTAAACTCTGTACCGAATGAAGGGACAGTGCAAGTGTGTAATTGTTAAACTGTGTTTAACTTCTGATTCACTATGAGACATTTGAAAAGTGAAAATCACAGACACGCTGTGGAGATGGGCATTATGAATATTCCACCAACATGCTCTGCGCAGAGGCACGGCCAGCATCCCGAGAAAAACAACATCCCTGCACGCCGCTGATTGACTATTCATACAATCCTGCCTGGGAGAGTCTCAGCAGGAAGTGACATGGGATGAACATCTCAGCAAGATGCAACCATTACCATAGCAACAGAGAGGCAGGGCAGAAAATGACCTGCATGAGCAATCGGCTCCAAAACGAACAAAGTGCCGTCACACACCTCAGCAAACCCGATGGTTTAGGAATGATTTAAAACATTTATGGAAGGGAGAGTTTTATTTTGTCTTTTGCTACAAATATATATTTGCTATTTAAAAGACGCTGGAGAAATCTCTAATCAAGGTACCTAATTAAAGAGGTTTTATTAGTGACCAGAAGCTTCTCGACCCGGGTGATGGCATTTCACGCAAGCAGTGTAAACATTAATTATTAAAAAGTAATTGGTCACTTCTTGGTTTATTTAGATGATTAAAAGAGAAAAAAAAAACCTCAAAATTCCAAACAAAACACCTTCCACATCTAAATCTGCATCAATATTTATCTCATCTCACACACGCACTTTCCCCTTATTCATAAAAACTTATAAACTTTTTACCAAAAGTGACTTACAAGTATTTTCACTTGATGGTTGGAGTGAAAACCCTAGGGTAAGCTTCATACAGCACCCCTGGAGCAATAGGGGACCTTTCTCAAGGGCCCAACTTAACTTTGGGTGCCTTTTTTTTCATAAAACCCCAACCTTAGGGGACTAATAGCACAACACCCTAACCACTGAACTACCATGTTATCTTCCCAACAATCAGCAGCTGGACATCCTATTACCCATTTGCCTAATTGTAGTATTTAAATTACTTTATGCTGATAGCAGAATGAGACTATAACTAAATAAACTATTTCCAGGTTACTGTTTCATTGACTGTTTGTAATATAATTAAGATATTGCAATTAAATAGGACGGATGGAGTTTAAATTGAGGTGTAAACTGGGAGTTAAGGTACCGAATACCCTTTATCCTTTTTGTTTTATCTATTTTAAATTCTAAACAACATTTTACAACATTTTTCTAACCATAATTTTTTTTTTACTTTAAAGAAACGCAATCTATTTTCATTAATAGAAAATTTAAACAGAGAAGCCCAAACTTCTGCATATCATGGTACACTGCGTGGCCATAAACACACACACACTATTTAGATATATATATATATATATATATATATATATATATATATATATATATATATATATATATATATATATATATATATATATATATATATATATGTGTGTGTGTGTGTGTGTGTGTGTGTGTGTAAAGGTGAGGTACTTCAACATAATAAACAGATTTCTGGTAAAACAGCACTGAAATAATGAACATGTTCAGCCTCAACACTCAATGCACTGAGAGGACAGGCAGACGCTCAGACAGACACTAAAATAAAATTGAAACCTTTCTTACTGTAAGGGCAATCCTCTGACTGTCTGATGTGATGCCTGCATTTTATAAGGCCTTCAAGTGCATCCTGTGAGCGATCATAAATTTAGCTGTTTTAGTGCTGCTTTCTAAAAAAAAAAGAAAAAAAAAGTGCTTTCTAAAAAAAGTCACAGCCTGGAAATGTAATTTAGATTTATAAATCAAGAATTTTAGGGCTCATGCTGATTTGATCGTTGTTGGTTTAAAGAAGGTCATCAGACTGTTTAACAAATAATGTAGAGAAGTTAAGTCTAATTACCAAAATCAAGCTCTTTAATGCAGTAAGTGAAAAGCTTTTGTTTGAAAGAAAACCTCCAGCAGTGGAGCCCTAAACATAAACTTCAACAGTAAAATGTAATACACTGTTCAGTTTGCATCCTGTTTTCATTTATATAAAGCATCTTAAATTCGGAAACACAGTCTCTTTTTGAGCCAAGCCTAAAATATTTACATTTTTGATTGGTTCAGTACAAAAAAAAAAAAATCAATCATCTATATGTGCTACACCTTATCTAATTGTATGCGGATGTAAAAGGTAATGAAGGTTTGCTGTTGTCAGTTGCATGATTTATAGTTTTTTTTGTACAATGGTGACAATGCAACTCCTGACAGGACCTCCCAAAAAAATCAAAACCCCCTGAAGTTAAACCAGAATGCTGCATTATGAGCGTTAACCAAAGTTCTTTTATGCCACCGTGTCTCCTTTATTGGCTTCCTATAGCTGCCTATTTCTTATTTTAAAAAAAGGATAGTTCTGGTCCTTAATTCTGATTGGCTGAGCAGTTTGTCCAGCAGTAACATTGATAACACACAACCTCTCGTGCCTCATTGCTTTATTAAATATGGATAGTCACCTGCAACGTACAAAGTGAGGTTATTACTGCTCATCCAAATAAGTTCAGAAGTGACTTTAGAAGTGATATCGGGTATAAATTCTAAATTTACAAATTGATATCATAACAATTTACTTCTGACTTCTCATGACAGTAAAGTATGTATTTAAACAAGTTATACGACGTGAACCCTTTTTGTTTTAATAATTACTTTAAAATGTAAAACAAAACCTATCTTTATTGTGACTATTATTTTGTCTTAAAAAATACATACTTCACTGTCTTTGATGCACCTGAAGTGCTAACACCAGAAGATGGCAGTAACGCATATAAAAATGTTAATATTCACTCGTTAAATAAACCTTATTATATAAACCCCTCATCAAGAGTTTTTGCTGAAGTTACTCCTATTTTGTTAATTATATTCTAGTAAAAATAAGATATTGCTTAAAATATACTTCCCTACTTATACTACAATAGAATTACCACCACAAAACCTTTACCAGACAGTGGATTTAAATTTGTAAACTCAGATTTGGATTACGGATTGAGATTGTTCAAATCTGTGCTCATTCTGCAAGGTCAGCATGATCACCGTAAATGTTATCTACATTTATTATCTTATTTTTTTAAACCTACATTCAAGAACATATGGAGACCACACACATTTTCCATCAAACAATATTAAGCAATATTCATTCATTCATTCATTCATCTATCTCCCGTTTTATCCTCTATTAAGGTCGCGGTGGGGTTCCCCATGGTCATCCAGGGGAGAACGTCTCGGGCGCTGGGCAGACACACCCAGGACAGGGCGCCAATCCATCGCTGGGCACACACTCACACACACTCTATATGGGGCAATTTCTTGAGAATTCAATTGACTTGATCCATGTCTTTGGACTGTGGGAGGAAACCGGAGAACCCGGAGGAAACCCACGCAGACACGGGGAGAACATGGAAACTCCACCCAGATGAGGATTCGAACCGGGAATCCCTAGTGCTGAGAGGAGAACGTGCTAACCACTAAGCCACCGTGCCGCCCTATTAAGCAATATATCCTCACTATTATGGAAATAGGAGAGAAACAACATTTTAAAGTTTTATATAAAAAGATATGAATATACAGTAGGAATGACAGATGGGGTTACAGTAGAGATGGGGCAGCATCAGGGGGTCTGTCATCATTCTTTTCTTGTTTGGTCATAAAAAAAGGCTGGAGGACAAGGTCATGAGAAGTCTCGCTGGAATATGATGTTTGCGTATGACGTTATGATCTGTGATGAGAGTGGAAAGCAGGTTGAGGAGAACCCAGAGAGATGGAGGTGTGCACTGGAGAGAAGGGGCGTGAAGGTGAGCAGGGGTAAAATGGAACACACTGTGTGAATGAGAGGGAGGAGGGCAGAAAGGGACAGCGGCATGAGGTTGAGGTGAAGAGGAGGGGCTGGGGTTTAAAACTTGAGCTCATGTTTACAAGTCATTGAGAATGTGGGAGAGAAGTGAGGAGGAGAGTGCATGAAGGATGGAGAAAATGGTGTACAACTGCAGGAGTGATCTGTGATGGATGTTTCCATGTTCTCCCACAGTCCAACAACATGGATTAAAGGTAAACGGGCTGCTCTAAATTGCCCCTATATCGTGTGTAACTGTGTGTGTGTGTGTGTGTCCAGGGATAGATCCGCACCCTGCCTTGGTGTATCTGCTATTGCCTAAAAGGTTCTCTACTGGATGGGCATGGGGAACGCCATTTAAATCTAGTCCCTAGTATAGGATTAAGCAAAAGATAATATCCATCCATCCATTATCTTCCGCTTTATCCTCTATTAGGGTCGCGGTGGGGTTCCCCATGCCCATCCAGGGGAGAACGTCTCAGGTGCTGGGCAGATACACCCAGGACAGGGCGCCAATCCATCGCTGGGCACACACTCACTCACACAGACACACTCTCTATATGGGGCAATTTGGAGAACTCAATTGACTTGATCCATGTTTTTGGACTGTGGGAGGAAAGCGGAGAACCCGGAGGAAACCCACGCGGACACGGGGAGAACATGGAAACTCCACCCAGATGGGGATTCGATTTAGTCATTTAGCAGATGCTTTTATCCAAAGCGACTTACAAATGAGAACATCACAAGACAGTAGTTATGAAAAAAAAAAAAAAAAAAACTACAATGTAGAATAATCAAACCTGATTGATCTATGATGCCCCCCTATTTTTTTTTTTTTTTTTTGTTAAAAATATGTTTTTTTTAGTGCTTTCTTAAAAATGCCTAGTGACTCTCTGCCTAGATAGATATGTGTGTTGTGCAGAATTACAACACCCGTGTTGGGTTGTAAAGTGTTATTCAGAAATATCTTGGCTTTGTTTTTTTTTTAATAACTTTATAACAGAATGGCTTTTGTATTGTTATGTTGTTATGTTTTGTAAGTTATGAAACATTTTACAGAATTGATTTATTATTTGGCGTGGCACCGACCCTCTTTATATTCTGAAGCACAGACATCGTGTGGTTAATAGTTTTTAGTTTTTCAAGTTTCAGGGATGTAAACGTTCAGTGCGCCTCACCTGAGCAGCGCCGCGGGGTCCGCAGAGACGCAGCCGACTCAGAGAGCACCGCGTCCCGCAGGCAGGAGAGGAGCCACCCGCGCTGCGGGAGCAGAGAACCGCCGGAACACGGAGCGTTTACGGGAACAGGTTCTCCTCCTCCTCCTCCTCCTCCTCCTCCTCCTCATCCTCCTCCTCTTCATCCTCCTCCTCATCATCACTGCGGGACGCGTAGCGTGTAACAGAGCGGCCATGTTCCTCACCTGCGGCGCCAGGTGTTCAGCCACCAAAATCAACCAATCAAAAACAAGAACCAAAACTCCGGGACACCGGAAGTGTTAGAACGACATGCAAACGAAACAACGATTAAATAAAAAAAGACAAAACGACTAAATTCATTTCTTACAAGAAATAAGAAATAAAATATAATAAGACTACATTTATATTTCACATTTTATATAAATATATATATATATATATATATAACAATGTAAATAATTACATATAATAAACTAGAATATATATATACTTATATATATATATATATTCTACTTTATTATATGTAATTATTTACATTGTTTTTAAAATCTCCTTAGTAATAATTATAATATTATAATATATTTTGAGATTAGAGAGAGATAGAAATTATTTTGTATATCGTTTAATCGTTATAGGTAACTAGCAACATGTTAAATAATTTTATATACTGCAAAGAAATTTTATATATATATATATATATATATAAACAATCGCAAAAACATGGATCAAGTCAATTGAATTCTTCAAATTTCCCCATGGGCGGCACTGTGGTTTAGTGGTTGGCACGTTCGCCTCTCAGCGCTAGGGATTTCCGGTTCGAATCCCCATCTGGATGGAGTTTTCATGTTCTCCCCGTGTCCGCATGGGTTTCCTCCGGGTTCTCCGGTTTCCTCCCACAGTCCAAAAACATGGATCAAGTCAATTGAAGTCTCCAAATTGCCCCATATAGAGTGTGTCTGTGTGAGTGAGTGTGTGCCCAGCGATGGATTAGCGTCCTGTCCTGGGTCTATCTGCCCAGCGCCCGAAACGTTCTCCCCTGGATGGGCATGGGGAACCCCCCCCCGACACTAATAGAGGATAAAGCGGGAGATAATGAATGAATGAAATTTCCCCATATAGTGTGTGTCTGTGTGAGTGAGTGTGTGCCCAACGATAGATTGGCGTCCTGTCCTGTCCAGCGCCCTCCCCTGGATGGGCATGGGGAACCCCCCCCCGCGACCCTAGTAGAGGATAAAGCGGAAGATAATGGATGGATGGATGCTTTGCAACACTTCACATAGTATTTTTTCCCCCAAAACTTTATAAAATGTCTTTGCATTGCCTCCAGATGGACCAAACGATCTTAAATACTGACTTCATCACTTGTAACCTCACGGATTTTAAAATTGTATTGTCTTGATTTTACATCGTATGCCTGAGTTTTGCAAAAAAAAAAAAACAAAAACAAAAGCAATCACTTTCAGTCAGAGTCTAAAACATTCAGCAGTCTAACAGCATCAACACTTTTTATGTTGGATTTTATTTTAGTAGAAAATCAACATTCAGTATGGTTTCAATGTTTTTTTCCGTTTCCTTCCGCATAGAAAATGAAGACTAATTTAATCATAAATAATTAACAAAAATTAAATACAATACGCTCACTGTAATAACAGTTTACATTAAAAAACCCTTACATCAAGTTCTTTTTTTTTTACAGGTTTTGGAAAGTTCTTTTTCAGTCCCAGCTGTTTGTGATAAGAGTCTTTAAAGGAAACAGGACTCCGTATTGCACTTTAAGAGAAACCGTACATTATCAATCTGAAACACTCTGGGTGCTTTTTTTTGTGTGTGTGTTTTTTTTTTTTTTTTTTTTTTTTTAAACCACATCAATACGAGCAATGCGTCTGTCAACGTCACATAGGATGAGAACACTGCTGGAACGATGCTGGTATTTTGGAATCCTGTTGAGACCAGTAGACCGAGAGTAAAGGGCTTCTTTTATTTTTTTTGCTCGTTCTATTTCAGTTGCCTTAAAAGCTCGGTCCATCGCCGCTGAAAAAACCTCCTCATGCTGTGTCCTGCACGTCCAATTTCAGAGTCGTCTTCGTTGAATTTCTCACAGTTCTCAAAGACCAGGTTGACATCAATGATAAAGGTCTCCAAGTTTAGGTACCTGAAACGAAACCACATGTTAGCAGTGTGTCCACAGAATTCACATACATACCAACACACATTAAAGGGTTATTTGAAATGGAATGCCCCATATTTCATTAACAATGATAATGCCTATAGTTTTAAATCATCTCAATAGACAGTGGAGCTGCAGCGAACCCGTCATGCAGTCCAGATATGGCTTCCATCTCAATGGGCCTCCTAAAGATTCTTTACATGAGACACACTTTGAATATGTTTAATTCATACTGTAAGAACATCGTTACATAAACAGGACAAGAACTGCTACCAATAGGGAACGCATGCACTTTTCATACATAAAGACGTATCTGTTAATGGAGACTATGTAAAAAATAAAAAATCTAAGTGTATTAGAAATGATAATTAGACCCAAATTGTGCTGGGATATATTCAGTAAAAAAAAAAGTGGGGACTCAAACATATAAACCAAAAAAAATAATACATTCAATAAAAAACAAAAGTTCTCACTCATTTTGATGAGTTTATAGAAATACCTCCCCTCCCCTCCCACCCAATCAAGTTCAAGATGAGCGGATAAGATGACAAATGTATGAACATATCCTAATTGTTTCCTGAGGGAGAAATATCAGTTTCTACGTGATTCCCCAAAAAATATTTAAGGTGAGATACATACTGGCTGTTGAAGAGCTTCTCCTGTATGGTGGAGAAGTCCATGGGTTTCTTGATGACCTTGCGGTATCCAGGGACTGATTTGGGATTAACCGGTGACTTAAAGGGCCAGGCGTCCTGATGAGACTGCAGCTCTGTCAGAAGTAACCTGCACGATGACACAGTTTTTTTTTTAATTACTGTAGATTTCTGATTACAGTAACAAATAAAGATTACGATCAGTAAATAATTAGCCTTTCAAACACAGATGGCTAATAAAGGGGCAGCTGGGTTCAGAAGCGACTATGAAGTGAATCTATAAATTGTAAAAGCATTAAAATTGTATTGCCAGTGTATTTTTCCATGATGGCTATAGCTACTAAAAAAGCTTCCAAAGTACGGGAGTTTTTTGAAAACGATAAAAACGAACCCAAGAAAAACCCAACCCAAGTAAAGTGCAAGTTATGTCATCTAATTCTTGCATATCACACGACAACAACCAACATCAGCGCAAAAGTCCAGAACGGGGATCCCATTTACGGTGCTCTAGAAAAACAAGTAAAATATTAAAAAAAAATATCTTTAGTATACTATAGTCGACCATCAGTCGACTATAGGTGAATATGACGAATATATGACGAATCAGATTCGACTATGAAAATCCTTAGTTGAAGACACCCCTAGTATATTGTATATGGGTGGTTAATTTAAGGAGCTTGTACCTGCACAGCTCCAGGTCTCTGCTGTTGTCCTGTTCCATTTTCGCCTTTTTGACTCGCGGTGAGCTCTCCGGCTTCGCAGTCTCAGTGTTCAGGTTTTGGTCAGATTTCTTTTTCTTTGCATCTTTCCCCTTTTTCTTTGATGCGCTGCTGGGACTCGATGCCACGTCATCCTCTGAGCCGTCACCCGTCCCACAGGCTTTCCTGTTGCGCCTCGCGTCTGGTGTCCTCTCTTTAGCTGCTTTGCTGCGGTTGGTCTGTTTCTTAATTTTCTGGAGTGAACCGCTAGCCTGCAGAACACAAGTCACAATGTTATAAATCTCCATCCATCCATTATCTTCCGCTTTATCCTTTATTGGGGTCACGCACGGGGGGGGGGGTTCTTCATGCCCATCCAGGGGAGAACGTCTCAGGCGCTGGGCAGATACTCCCAGGGCAGGGCGCCAATCCATCGCTGGGCACACACTCACACACACAGCCACACTACTCTATATAGGGCAATTTGGAGAATTCAATTGACTTGATCCATGTATTTGGACTGTGGGAGGAAACCGGAGGACCCGGAGGAAACCCACGCGGACACGGGGAGAACATGTAAACTCAACCCAGATGGGGAATCGAACCGGGAATCCCTAGCCACCGTGCCGCCCGTTATAAATCTCATAAAAGTAAAATAAACCTGCTGGACACTTGAACAACATCGTTCTAATTATTAGGGGTGTATTCAACTACAGATTTTCCCTATAGTCGACTGATAGTCGAATCAGTTAAAATTTCACCACAAGATGGCGCTATAAGCGTAGTTTTAAAAAAATATATTTTTTTTATATTTTACTTGTTTTTCTAACAAAAGAAAACCTTTTTTTTTGTTCTTCTTTTTTCTTTTTTTCTCTAGAAATTAGGATGATTTTATTTGACAAAAGGCTATATATATAACGAAAACAAAAACATTTCATGTAAAAACTAATGCTTAGCAGCAGCCATGGGCGCCCCCATGTGGTCAAAATGGTACATTCGACTAAGAGGTTCATAGTCGACTACGGTTCTCCGAATCGAATCGTCGAATCAGCGAATATTGCAGCTCACCCCTACTAATTATACAAACTACTTAATAATCAAAAAGGTCTAAATCACCTTGGTTACGCAGGCAGGGCAGAACCAATCTCCCTCAGGGATAGTGCTGATTTGGGGATTATGGCAGTATGTGTGGCATCCTTTATCGCAGCCATCACACAGCAGAAGCAGCTCCTCGTTGTCTCCTGTTCCACAGATCTGGCAATACTGAAAGACAAAGCACACTAGGACTCAGCAACTTCACTCAAGTACAGTCTATAGACCTCTCACTTCTCTGTGATGCTGCCAACTACTTTCTTTTCAAAACCTTTTCATTGAGTTTTACAGAAATCATCCATCTGTAAAGGAATCTACAGCACTCCCCAGACAACTCAATATTTGTATCAAAGCCTTATTTCACAGCTGTTCATTCTTATTGCAATAGCAGGTAGCTATTTAAGGGATCCTTACCACTTTCATGATTGATCTCTCCCATGCAATGGACCGCTGCAGCTGCTGCAGGCAGAGTGCCAGCTGCGAGCCACTACGCACTTCATTTAATGCTTTCCTCCACAGCTTCATACCTGGTGCCACGTCATCCTCATCTCTGGAAAAGGCAGAGGACGCTTAGCACTTACTAAACAAACTAAACTAAACATTTTGCAAGGCAAAAAAAACCATGTTCCCAAAGAGAAAAGAGAACGTGCCAGCAGCAGTATTAGAGAAGTATCAGAAACAACAGTGCCTGTGAGCTGTGGTCGTCCCAAGAAAGTGAATTTTCGGATGCACCTTACATTACATACAAAACATTTTCAGATGTAATTAGGTATTCTAAATTATTTATATATATATATATATAATATATATATATATATATATATATATATATATATATACACATACATACATACATACATTCATTATCTCCCGCTTTATCCTCTATTAGGGTCGCGGTGGGGTTCCCCATGCCCATTCAGGGGAGAACGTTTCGGGCGCTGGGCAGATAGACCCAGGACAGGGCGCCAATCCATCGCTGGGTACACTCACTCACACAGACACACACACAAACACACTCTATATGGGGCAATTTAGAGAACTCAATTGACTTAATCCATGTTTTTGGACTGTGGGAGGAAACCGGAGAACCCGGAGGAAACCCACACGGACACGGGGAGACCATGGAAACTCCACCCAGATGGGGATTCGAACCAGGAATCCCTAGTACTGAGAGGCGAACGTGCTAACCCCTAAGCCACCGTGTCGCCCATATATATATATATATATATATATATATATATATATATATATATATATATATATATATATATATATATATGCGCCCTTTTTTTCTTTAAAAAAACAATTAGTACTAATTTATAATTTATAATTATAAAAAAAGTGGCATATATAACATAATATATAACATTAATTAATACCCTCTACAAAAACTGTTCAGCCAAATAATTTCGTTTATTCAGATTACACCTCTGATATTAATTATAAACTCAGATTTGCATTAGATCATCAAAGCGCCGTAATTTGACTGTCAGCCTAATGATAATTAAATCCTGACCCACATGTTACATTATTAGATTGTATTATATTCATTGAATGATTTAATTTATCAATGACTTAAATATGATTAATTAACTGTGTTAATGAACATGTTAATGAACATTTGTACGCAGGTGCACTTAATCTACTAAACCAAGTGGTCCCTCCCGTGGTAGCTATGGCACCCCGTGAACACAGCACAGAGAGGAAAAGACATGCTGAGGTGAAGGACGGGAAGGTCAGCCAGCGTAGAGGAGAGGATCACTCCTCATAGAGAGCAAAGCAGAATGCGAGGAAGTGCAAAAAGATGGGATCTCAAGGGTGCTTAGAAAAAATGCTGGATGACGTACCCGTCACTGTCACCACTACAGGGCGCTGCAGGAGCAGGTACGCTCACCGTACCCACGTTATCCACAGTGACCTGAATGGTGATGCTTAAGGGGCTCTTCAGGTACCTTCGCTCGATGTTCTGCTCCAACTCGGATAACTGGGCCACCGCTATGTCCAGTGGGTTATTGGAGCGACGGACGATGTCCAGGTGGGATTTGTCCGTCCCCTTGCCTACACCGCTGCCCACCGGCTTGTGCTCATAATACTCAAGGTCTTCTCGTCCTGACTGCGGTTCTGGTGGTATCCAGCTCTGATCAATCAGAACACAAAATTGAGACTGATGTAATGATGATCTAAACAGACACGTTAGAACCATAAAGGAGAAAATTACCAATGCATGGACACCGGTCCTGTTTCAAACTATGTAAATAAATATAATGGACATTTGTACCATTGTGCCCATGTGTTGACCAACATCTTGGCCATAGTTATTCTTACAATCTCACAATTTTTGATATACAATCCTAGCACACATTCTTTATATACAATAAACTATATTTTAAGAACGTGAAAAGTCTAGAATAATTCTAGAGACAATTATTTTTTTTCATTTTTAATGCCTTCCCATAAAATTGTCCCATTGGCTTGAAAATTTATATTTAAATTGTGAGTATTTTATAGTGGCGGCACGGTGGCTTAGTGGTCAGCACGTTCGCCTCTCAGCGCTAGGGGTTCCCGGTTCGAATCCCCATCTGGGTGGAGTTTCCATGTTCTCCCCGTGTCCGCGTGGGTTTCCTCCGGGCTCTCCGGTTTCCTCCCACAGTCCAAAAACATGGATCAAGTCGATTGAATTCTCAAAAATTGCCCCATATAGAGTGTGTTTGTGTGAGTGAGTGTGTGCCCAGCGATGGATTGGCGCCCTGTCCTGGGTGTATCTGCCCAGCGCCCGAGACGTTCTCCCCTGGATGGGCATGGGGAACCCCACCGCGACCCTAATAGAGGATAAAGCGGGAGATAATGAATGAATGAATGAATATTTTATAGTATTTAAAAAGCCCTGTGTCCGCGTGGGTTTCTTCCGGGTTCTCCGGTTTCCTCCCACAGTCCAAAAACATGGATCAAGTCAATTGAATTCTCCAAATTGCCCCATATCGAGTGTGTGTGAGTGTGTGAGTGCATGTGTGCCCATCGATAGATTGGCGCCCTATCCTGGGTGTACCGAGACGTTCTTCCCTGGAGGGGCATGGAGAACCCCCCGCGACTCTAGTAGGGGACACTTACCTTGACCTGCAGGCTGGCAGAGGTGACCCTGTGGATGAGCTCCTCCACCTGTTGCAGCGCAGCTATATCCAGATCCATGGCATGCTCCTCAACACACCAGTTCTGCACGGTCTCCTCACACACTTGGCTTTGTTCCAGCTCCGACACATTGATTACAGTAGCTACACACGAAGAAGGGGTTGATAAAGTTTTCAATCGTTTCAAAGCAGCAAGGTAAACAATATTACCAACCGATATTCTCCAGAAGTAATAACGCCGAATGTGTTTAGTAAATTTATCAGGAGCCGTGAATCAATACCGTTATACCCAAATACCGTTCCAAAATTAATCAGAAATCAGGGTTAAGGACTTTTTGCTCAAGGGCCTGACAAAGTCGTATTGGCAGATTGTCAATTTAACCTTCGAAACTGCTTCCCTGCACTTAACTGTAACAATACCGATATCACACACAAGTTAAATCTAGGGGTGGCTTAGTGGTTAGAACGTTCTCTCAGCGCTAGGGATTCCCGGTTCGAATCCCCATCTGGGTGGAGTTTCCACGTTCTCCCCGTGTCCGCGTGGGTTTCCTCCGGGTTCTCCGGTTTCCTCCCACAGTCCAAAAACATGGATCAAGTCATTGAATTCTCCAAATTGCCCCATAGAGAGTGTGTCTGTGTGAGTGAGTGTGTGCCCAGTGATAGATTGGCGTCCTGTCCTGGGTGCATCTGCCCAGCGCCCAAAACGTTCTCCCCTGGATGGGCATGGGGGAACACCCCCCCCACCGCACGCGACCCTAATAGAGGATAAAGCGGGAGATAATGGATGGATGGATGGAAGTCAAATCTACCAGAGGGGCAGTTTGGAAATTCGTCAAAATGTTGTAATTATTTATGCAATTTACATCTTTATGTTTCGGCCCATTTGATCACTTTCACTTTTTAAAATGCAGAATTTCAGATTATAGTGCAGTGTATTATACTATGTGGTTCAATTGCCCCCCCCCCACCCCCACCTCCATGACGCCAATCAAATGTGGCTTATTAAATAAGTAACTATTTGCACAGTAGTGCAGACCCTTTTTAATAAAACATACACCTATTTATAATGTCAGTGCTTTTTAGAGCGGAAGATGGGCAGGGTTTATTACAAATCATAAAAAAAAAATATTAAAACTATAATAAAAATTATTTTTTTTACTTAGGAGCATCGTCTTGTACTGTTGATGCACTTTATTCATATAATTTCCAATTGCGCTGCTATTTGAACCTCATTTCGTATATATGTATTAGGGGTGAGCTGCAATGTTCGCTGATTCGACGATTCGATTCGGAGAACCGTAGTCGACTATGAACCTCATAGTCGAATGTACCATTTTGACCACATGGGGGCGCCCATGGCTGCTGCTAAGCATTAGTTTTTACATGAAATGTCTTTGTTTTGGTTATATATATATAGCCTTTTGTCAAAAAAAATCATCCTAATTTCTAGAAAAACAAAAAAAAGGTTTTCTTTTGTTAGAAAAACAAGTAAAATATAAAAAATATATATATTTTTTAAAACCACGCTTATAGCGCCATCTTGTGGTGAAATTTTAACTGATTCGACTATCAGTCGACTATAGGGAAAATCTGATGAATCAGATTCGACTATGAAAATCCTTAGTTGAAGACAGCCCTAATATGTACATTCATCCTATAACATATCACTGTATGCATCCCATAACATACATCTAATGTAAACAATGCAATCTAATCTAATGCACATCTAATCTAAGCAACGTGTGCATCAATTTACCAAATCAGACTCTATGGACAGAAGGGACGACAGTTCAGGAGCTTACCGTCTTTGTTTTTGGCACAGACTTGCATGAGGCCCACCATGTGCTTCTGGATCTGTTTCTGTAAGACTTTCTCCCTCACGCCACGAGGGTGACATGCCTTCACTATACCGCTCAACTGCTCAGAGCTGGACACCTTCCACCAGCCTGTCAGCATCTCTGCAACGTACATGCACACCCGGTCACGCTCTTCCTAAAGCACTACAATAAAATCCTCAGACATTTTGGGAGATAAATCTATTAACTATTCCACGTGGTTCAGGTACCTTCTGGGATGGACTGAGGTGAGCTCAGGTCCTGGTTTTTCATCAGCTCTAAAGCTGGGGACATGGCTGCGGGCGATTTATCATCAGAGGGAGCTGGAGACTCACTCTTGCAGAGGACTGTATTGGGAGTCAGAAAGAGGTTTCCACTCCCCTCTGAAGAAGTAAATGTTGATGCAGCTGCTGTGGGATCGCAACTAAAGGCCATATTTGGAGTTCTGATTCCAGTTTTCCAGTCGGAGAATGGCAGGCCAGTCAATTGCGTCTCAGGTTTAATCTGCAAAAAAAAAAAAAAAAAAAAAAGGTTGTAACTTTCCATGGTACCTTCTTTATCCACAAAATAACAAAATCAGTAAATTAGCCTGCATAGTCACCTGTAGTGCTTTTATCGAGAAGTCTCCCAATGGCATAGCCGCAGACTGGCGCTCCATGCCATTGACAGCCGCGGGTGATTCATCTTTAGTTTTGCAAGCTGGAGGCACAGCTGACGGATTTGTAGACGTCAGAGACAGGTCATCACACGGTGTACGAGGCAGCAAGCTGAACCATTCAGCGGTTCTCTCGGTCAGTGTACTGTAGAGTTGGTCATTATGTAGTGGTTGCTGCACGTTGGCAAGGTACGCAGGACTCGGGGAAGCACTGAACTCTGAGATCACCTCCGGATTACAGTTTGCAAAGGGGCTGGTAGGCACCGTAGGGTCTGGGTTGGGTGAAACGGCAGAAAATGGCCTTTGGGATGCAGAGGGCGACATCTTTGCCACCTCAAGCAGTTGGCTGAGTTTGGAAAACGAATCTGGCTTCTGCAGGAACAGATTGATCGAGTCTTTTTCCGGCTGAAGTTCCACAGGCGATGGTTCTTGTTTCACTTGGGGGCTGGTGCAAAAAGACTTTTCTAAGGGAACCTCAGTGGGTTCCTCTTTTACAACCACATTCTGAGTATCCTGCAGCAGTCTTTCCCTTTCAACTGCCTGGGGACCTGAGCAAAATTCAAAAGCACAGTCTTTGCTAAATGACCTCATGTTACTTAAATACAGTTTTAAAGCCGAAATGGAATGTTCTTTTTTATTATTATTATTTTTTCAATCCTCACCTTCTCCACTCTCCAAGCTTTCAACAAACACCCCTCCACACTGGGGAAGTACCCAGTAGCGCCTCTTATATCGGTCCTGCCCCAGCATCATGGAGCCGAGATGTGGCGACACCTCGAACAGTTTGCGGCGGACCTGAAGCTGTTGCTGCACGAGAAGGTGATAGTTGCTCAATACCAAAATAAAATCTTTTATATATAATCAATCGTCAAAAATTATATTTTACGAATTGTGTGCCATTTATAAGTCATTTCATACCTTGGTTAATTTCTCTATTTGTTTCTCCAGTTCTTCCACGTTGGCTGTTTGATCTCCATCATCCTAAAAACAAATTTTAGATTTAAATCTAAAATACGGCGGCACGGTGGCTTAGTGGTTTAGCACGTTTGCCTCTCGGCGCTAGGGATTCCCGGTTCGAATCCCCATCTGGGTGGAGTTTCCATGTTCTCCCCCCGTGTCTGCGTGGGTTTCCTCCGGGTTCTCCGGTTTCCTCCCACAGTCCAAAATCATGGAACAAGTCAATTGAATTCTCAAAATTGTCCCATGTAGAGTGTGTCTGTGTGAGTGAGTGTGTATCCAGCGATGGATTGGAACCCCACCGCGACCCTAATAGAGGATAAAGCGGGAGATAATGAATGAATGAATCTAAAATACACTGATATTAAAATAAACTATAATGATATTCACATCATCACGTGTTATAAACTACCAAAACTGAGAGAACACGAGAGCTCACCTCTTCATCACACGTCTCTGGTTTCCTTCCCTTCTTTCCTCGCTCTTCATCTTCCTCGTCCTCCTCCTCGCCTTGGTCATCACTGTCATCCTCCTCGTCATCGTCGTCATCGCTGTCTCCTACTTTCTTCTTGCGCTTGCGGCCAGAACTGGGGGTCCCCAGAGCCTGAGTCTCCTCCCCTCCCGCAGCATTTTCTTGTTTGACGGTGAGTTTAGTGTGAAGGCTTCTGAGTCTGAAAACACAAACACAGTGTCACTGCATCACCCCATCGAGAAAAAAAGAAAATCTTCTTAAAATGAACACTACATAATTGATCAGCACTTACTTGCGAAGGTTGCCCTCAATGACCCATTTTTCTCTGCTCAGGTTTGTCATAGTCTCAATATTTTTGTCAATTTCCCTAAAGAGAAAAAAAAAAAAAAAAAAAAAAAAAAAAAAAGAGAGTGATTATTGTTATCCATGTATTAGTCTTCTACAAGTCTATAACAAAAGAAATCATCTAATTGAATCAGATTCCCTGTTTTAGTTATAAACAGATTCCCTGTTTAGTTTTATTATAATAAAAGCTGATCAATTATCTTTGGGAGGGGGGTTGGGGGGTGTGTGTTCCCCATGCCCATCCAGGAAAGAACGTTTCGGATGCTGGGCAGATACACCCAGGGCAGGGG